>JAAGNO010024684.1:5428-43615 GCA_033439905.1 Ceryle rudis
GAAAGAAAGAAAGAAAGAAAGAAAGAAAGAAAGAAAGAAAGAAAGAAAGAAAGAAAGAAAGAAAGAAAGGAAAGAAAAGAGAGAAAGAAAGAAAGCAGCATCACCTTGCCCCACCCAGATCCCGAGTCCATCTGCTGTGCTTCATGGGACGTACCCTGGCACCGAGACCTCCCTCTGCCCTTCTGCGGGTGTTTAATGGGGAAAGCCTGATGTGCCAAGCTCAGATCAAGTGGCATGCACGCCAGAAGCTTTGGGCTGGGGCACGTTGACAAAGCTGGGTGGTCTTGTGGGGGAAGCAAGTGCAGGGCTTGACATCTTGAGGCTCCTGGAAAGCTTTGCTAGACTTTAGCTGGGCACCCACACTTAGCACTGCCCTGAGGACACACAGAGCTTTGCTGTGTGGGCAGGGGAAGGACGCTGGACAACCTGTGGGTGTGATGATAGAGTTGAAGGTTTACAAACCTCCATGATGGAGATAGGTCATCGGGGCTCAGAGTAACCATGTGGGAAGCCTTGTGCCACTCAATAGCTCTTTGGCTGCCCCCTCAGCAGCTTTCTTTTCACAGTGAGTCCTTCCTGTGCTTTACATCTTCATTACAGCTGGGGGCTGGGGCAGGAGCCTCCACAGCAGGCCCTCCCCTCTGCCGTTTCGGGGAGTGACTGCGCAGAGGAAATGGATAAAAGGAGCAGAGGGTCAGGGTTTAATTACCCCATTGTGTGCAGAGACGAGTGATGGACAGAGACTGTCAGTGGGTCACCGATTAGCTGCCACGGAGCAGCCAGAGGAGGGGGAAAACATGATGAGCCCCCGGGACAGACCGGTGTCGAGGAGAGCTGTGAGACATGGACATGGCAGCCTGTAATGGGACACAATTTTTCTTGTGGCTGTTCCCCCGGTCCTTCATCCCCCTCTTTGTCCCAGCTCTATCAGGAGTCCTCTGGGCTCAAAAGCTGGGCCCTGGCTGCTTCACCAGTTAGGTACAAGGGCTGACGGGGTGGCAGGTCCCCAGGGGGGATCGAGAAGAAGGTGGGATGTCTCCTGTCAACTGTGCTGAACTCATGTCTCCCTGTGAGGAAGCTGCAAGGAAGGATGGAGGGAGGGAAGACGGGAAGGAGGAACAAAAGGCCGGGAGGAAAGGGAAGGAGAGGAAGGAAGCTGAAGTATGTGACTTCTGGCAGGTGAGATGTAATACACACACAGTGCTCCTCTGTGCAGGTGTGAAGGTTTCCTACAGAGAGATCAACCCAACCGAAGTGGAAACTGGTCTGCCTGTTTCCAGCCCCATTGCCTCACCACTGCCTCCCTTGAACATGGCTGAATGCCTCAGGTAATAAATCTCTCTCCCCATCGTACTCCTGGTATCGGTTGGCTCTGGGGTTTTGAGAGACCAAGACTATTCTCTTGGCAGATTTGATGACCTGGTTTTGTGTAAGCAGGATGCAGAAGTAGCAGGTTTCACTGTCTTACTCCTTCTGCTCCCAACCCCATATTTACTTCCCCCTCCTTTCCTTCTCACATTCATATCAAGCCCTTTTTCCTCATCCCACAACACTGTCTTTAAGCCCAACCTCCCTTTCCTACATACTCGACAACTCAGTCAACTGTTATCCCCGACCCAGCCCTCAGTCCTGACATAAAATGTCACACCTAACCTTCTTCCACTGGTCCTGTTACCCTTGGGCTCAAGGCTCGTTGTTCTTCTCCTTTTCCCTGCAATCCTACGCATCCTCTTTTTGGATTCTGACCTTCAGTTACTAACTCCATCCACAGCTGTCCTCCAAGGCCCTGCTTCCCGTGTCCCCTCTCCCTATCTTTCCTACCCCTTCCTCTCCATTTCTTGCCTTTTCTCACTCATCCTTTACCCCTCTTTCCTGTCCCCTTCACCCCTCATCTCCCAGGGTAGTTTCCATGAATCGTTTCTGGAATCATGAGATCACTGTTTTTTTCTGTCTCTGTCAGTGGGAACATCACATTAAGGAGCGTGGATAAGTGACCAAGGGCCATTGGGGTGACTCTGGCACCCCCTCTCCCCACCCTCCCTACCCCCCTTTTCCTTAGTATCAAAGGAAGCTTTGTTGTCCAAAAGCAGAAAGAGAAAAGCAGATAAAAAGGCAGAACATGTGATCTCATTGGCTTTATTTAGCCATCCAGCTATCCCTCCTCTCTTTTTTTGATTCATCCAAAATTATCTAAGTAAGAATCCATAATCCATCCTTGGGCTTCTCATCTGTGAAAGAGATGGTGGTAGATTCTTTTTTTCCAGAGAGACTTCAAGAGCTGACCTCTTGGTCTGCATGGGGCGCAAAGATGACCCCGACGGGACTCTCTAGATGGTGTAATGCTTTTAACGACAGCAGTCTCCACTGCAGGACTGTGGGGTCCCAACCTGTGAAGGGGAATTGGAACCAGGGAAAAGCCAGTCCTTCTCCTTGTTTCACCACTGCTAAATGGGGGTTTCTGAGAAGATCCAGCAACGCGTTCCTTCATCAGGAGCGCTGCTTGGCAGGGAGGTTTATGTTTATAGCATTAAACGCACAACATTTGAATTAGCAAGCTTCTGGATCTGCCAGAGACTTTATATTTTTGACAAGGGTAAAATTCTTCTTCTCAAGGTGCTTCTGTTGTCCTTTGTGGTGGAGATGATCAGTGTTCATCTCCTAAGGCTGACTGTACGTTCCTGGTGAGCACCCTGGATGACAGGGGTATAGTGGGAGCAGCAGGGCACAGCTGGAGCTGCAGGAGGGATCTCTGTGTCTGCCTTGGGACTCATTTAGATGCTATCAAGATGGGAGGCAGGAAGAAGATGATTATGTATTCCTTAATTGTTACATATTAGATGGGTCTGATGCTTTACGTTGAAAAGCTGCTCTGCACACAGTTTTGAAACAGACATGGTTAACTTGCCCCAAATCTTTATTGTGGGCACAGCCATACGAATGTAAGGAGTTAGTCAGTGCACTGTTCTCATGATGCTTTAACCAGCTTGGTTAAAATCCACCAGACAAGCAGTCCTTCTAATGTGGGAATATAATGGCCCTTTTATCTGTATAGTCCATTCCCCTTCTCTACAGGAATAAAAATTCTCCAGATAACGCCTTATACCCACAGCTTTGGGTGCGTGTGTGCGGGGAGTCGCTAAGGCTGAAATTTAATGATTGTTCCAAGGGATTTCCAAAATAGTTAAAGCACTGCATGGCAGAAGAATGGAGAAGGCTTGCCAGATGGAGCCAGGCAGCATATGCCATGTTCACCTAAAGCAGGACACAGACTGAGATGGACTCGGGACAAAGTGTAGTCAGAGGAATGAAGAGGGTCAGTAGAGAAGAAGATGAGCAGAAAGGCAGAAACAGCAAGACTTGCTTCAGGTGAGAGTGAAGAATTTGATTTTCTTGAAGAAGGCAGTATCAGTGAAGGGTATACCCAAAAGGCAGGGAGGTGGGAACTTGGCTGGGGAATTGTTTCTGTTGCGGAAAGGTCATTGTGCAAGTTGCAGTGAGTTTAGTGTCATGTGAACTTCTACGTGTCTATGTATGTATGTGTAAAATGACTCAGTGAAGCAGTAGGTGCAAGGAGGCTGTAGACTGGGGTCTGTGGGAGTGCCTAAGGTATAATTTCAATGGGGTGTGGGAAGACATGATGTCTGTGGGGATTTACCACGGCTTTTCTGTGGTAGGAGGCCACACACAAGAAGATTTACATCAACGGTGCAGAAAAACTACGTGACATTAACAAACTCTCCAACAAAGCGCATTGGCTCCAGCTTACAAACAGCTGAATCAGTGAATGTGGAGGCAAGAAAGTGTGGGTTTTGTGCCTCCTTATGCGTTTTCTAATAAATGCAGAATTCCTACAAAAATCTAGACCCACTGAAGTTGCCACTGGACTCCTGCCAGTTCTGGGTCCCTATCATTTGATCTTCCTGAAACAGGCACCATGACTCCATTTGCAAGACATTTCCCTTAGCATGTTGGGCTGATTCAACTTCTATCCTGCCCTGTTGTGTCTGACTCATTTTCCCCCATCTCTAGGAGAGGCCTGAGGGAAGGCAGAGGGCCCTTCACATAGATGCTCAAGGTCTCTATCAGATAATAACTGAAGAAATATTTGCCATGACCGAGCTATGGTCATTTTTTGCCATTCCTTAGTCACTTGGCAGCCAATGGAGGGAAGAGGCAAGAGCAGGGTGGGGGAGAGTAAATGAGACAGAGGGACAAGAACAAAAGATTCTTTTGTGGTACAGAGAGAGAGAAAAGGGAAAGCATCACCAAATGCCCAGAAGCCATGTTTGTAACAAGAGACCTATTCTCTCAGCTACTTGGAAAACAACTTGGAGTAACAGGCCCTGGTTGAATTAACCCTTCATGGAGGTGGCTTACTGAGCATGCAGGAAGGAGGCATGGCCACGGGAGGCATAATCTGCGTGGAGAGGTAGTGGTGTTGGCTCTTGGGCAGCTTAAAGGAAGGATTGGTTGTCTGGGAAGAGGAGGTACGGATGATGTTGGGTGGTTTGACCATACCAAAGTTTTAAAATGTCAGATGTCCTTTCTTTATGAGAGCTCTGGTTTTTGGCAAAGATCACCAGAGGGCTTTTTGCAGCGTATGAGGTGATGACTCTTTTCTATTGATGTTTTTTTCTAAGGGCACTGGCATCTAGGATTGTGGAAATTAAAAAGAAGAAAACACCGCCCCTAAAATATATGATTTACTGCAACGTAATCTTGTCCCATCACAGCCTTTGTGAATTCCATTCCTATTGCTGGCCTTCAGAAACTCTGTTCTCACACATTGCATCTCTCTTGCTCGTGTCTTAGACTTCCCTTTGGCTGAGAAGAACTAGAGTCAGAGGTTCTCTATACAAATGAATCGAGGGAAGGCCAAATCCCCTGTCCCCAAAGAAACAACCAGCTTTATTTCATTGTGAACACCCTCTCTTAGCCTCCTCCTTGCGCTTTCTAAGAAGGCTTTTTTTTTTTTTTTTTTTTAATCGAGTGGAACTTTGGATGAAAGGGGACTTCTGTGATGGTAGTATGAGAAGAAGTTCTATCCAAGAAAAAAGAATCTGCACCTATTTGAAAATCAAATATGGGATCTCGGCATATGCCAGGTCACTTTGTATCTGAGCTTGCTTCGGGGTGCTCTGCAAATTAAAAGAAGTGGGACGGCCCCCTCTGAAATAAAAGCTTTTTCATGACAACACAGAAGGGACAGCACCCTGCCCTTGGAGCCTCCTCACACAGTGCCAGGCAAAGGGAAGCAAAGAGCAGTTTGGAAATGGAAAGACGTTCCTCCTCCCTGCTTCTGCACCTCACCAGGACGAGAGCGGTGTCTGCCCATCATGGGTCACCCATCCCCCTTGGCTCAGATGGGGAGGATGCAGTGGGTGGCCATGGAGTCCGCAGTCAGGTGGGCTGCCAAGTGGACGTGAGATGCACACAACATTACGACTGTGCTTTCGTAAATAAGCCATCACATGGGACTCGTGTGCATGTATTAGCGTAGCGCTTTACAAACAACCAGGAAAATCATGTGGCAACAGAAGTCTGCAGGCTCCCGGCCCTCCCCCACTCCCTAACCTTCTTCATCTCTTCCCTCTCCTTTCTTTCTCTCTCTCTTTCTCTCTCTGTCTTACTGAAGTGGTAACCACAAAGACTGGAGCTGAATTTTGCTTCTGCTGACCTCATCCTGGGCTTTGGGGTGTTTGTGTTGGCATTCAGTCTTGGCACCCCATCCTACCTGTGCCACTCAAACCACCTCTGCTGTGTGATATCCCCTGCAGCGCTGCCAGGGAAATTGTCAAGCTCGGTCTCCTGGAGGGATTGAAGGACGTTTACCCAGAGGGGATGCTAAATATGATTAAACCCATTTCTTGATGGGATTTTCACTACTGCAGCTCTCAGTCTGGCAGAAATTGACTTTTTCTTGAGACTATGGTTTTAATAGCTGACTGGCACTTACTGGAGTCAGAAGACAGAGTTCTGGAATTTGAAATGCAGTTTGGGAACTAAGAAACTTGAAGAACTCCACTGCTCCCCCATACAACTCGCTCACAGTAGCACAGCAAGGCAGGAGTCTCAGAGCATTAAGACCTCAGCCAAGCCAAGAGCAGGTGGTGTTCTGTGTGGAACAAGTGCCACCGCACTATCAATAAATGGCTATCTTTGAGCCTTGGCTTCACCAGTGGTCTCAGACTGTAAGTTCTTACATGCTGATGTCTCCCAGCCTTCCTGCGTGCAAAGAGCTCAAGGAGTTGGGAAGGAACTGAGAGGTTTAGGGGGCTGTGCAAGGAAAGGCTAAACCTGTCCCTGTGTCATCACTTTGGTAGTGTTGCCCATTACATTTTCTTCTACTGAATGTTCCTCCAGCCGTCATTTCTTCCAAGCTGGCCTTTTCTAGCTTAGAAGCTCAGGATCTCAGTCTCCAGTCCGTAAGACCTTCCCTTTTTCCTGTGTTATGTGTTCTCCCAAATGCACTTCTGATGATTGCAGCTTTCCTCTCCTCTCCTCTCCTCTCCTCTCCTCTCCTCTCCTCTCCTCTCCTCTCCTCTCCTCTCCTCGAGCTGTTTTGGACTGAGTTAATATTTATGGTGGTTGGGAGTGGGCTGATAGGAAGAGTTTGCCTCGATACAGTGCTGCTGAAATGGGGAGAGTGATTTCACTGTCACTGGTTTAAAAGTCTCATTTCACTTATATCAGAATCTGACACCCCATCTGGGAAGCCATTTTCTGGAGACTGACTTTCCATGCATAGGAAAAAGATTATTCAGCAAACGCTGAAACAGGATCCCCAAAAGGCTGACAAAAATATTTAGTTCCTCAGTGTCCAGCTGCTCCAGGCCGTCTCCTTCTCCCACAAACCCACTGAATGGTTCATGCCAGAACACCTGCATCTTCTTCCTGATCTGGTCCACCAGGTCAAATCTGTTCCTCACTCAACAACCTAGCCTTAACGGGAAAATCCTCCTGTCTGAGAAATTCCCCAGACAGGGATGGCTAGTAGTGTTTGAAGAGAGGAAATAGGACCTGAAAACCTCACACATTACTTCTTTTTTAATGACTAGGTTTCCTTGATAGCACAAAATTTCATTCGATCTACTTCGGTGTGTGTGATGCATTGCCATGGTGTTACTTGTCAAGGGGATAAAATAAATACTTGGACACAGGATTAAGCCACGAATGAAGGGAAATTCAGACTGTTTCCAAATAAACAATGTCACAACCTAAAAGACTGTACCTGGATGGTCTGGCAAGTCAGTCTAGGTGACAGTACCTCCAAAATCCCTCCTCTCCCTACTTGTTCTGGCTCTGCTTGTAAAAAAACCAGAAAGAAATGTGTAGCGACGGGTAGGAGATGATGTGGTCCTGGGGAGAAGCAGAGCCCCATCTCCTTACATAGCTAGCAGAGAGTGGAGCAGGAGAGCGGCGGGTAGCACAGCGCTGTACAGCTGCAGGGCTGCTCACAACAGGGCAGAGCTCCCGGAGAATGTGCTCTTTGTTCCCTGCCTTTAAAGGGTAAGAGAAACACTTATGCATGGCAAATTAGCCCAAAAATGTATTTCTCTAAAACACCCGATTGTCTGGCCAGCTCTGCAGCTGCAGGGAAGTTCCAGGGAGAGAAGGGGGAGGCGGCGGGAAGGAGAAGGAGGGAGGCAGGGAAGGAGGATTTTGATGTCTGGGAGGGGGCAGGCAAGAGGATTGTGTGAATGAGGGAGAAATTCTCATGCCTCGATTCAGAGCTGACCAGCGAGCAAGGGGACCCCTTACATAGGGGCCATGTTGGCGGCCGGGGGACCATGGATGCTGTGTGGTCTTCTGGGGGGCAGGGAGAAGAGGGGAGGGGAGACAGCTGTGCTCTGGACAGCGCGGGAGCAGGCACTGGTGCAGCTGGCAGTGCCGGGGAGCCCTGCCACCCGGCAGGTTCTGCTGTGCCATCTGGGCCAGGAGGCTCAGCGAGCAGTGCCATGCTCCTCTAGTCACCATGTCGTGCGTCTCGGGGGCCAAGGGGCTGTGACACCTCTCCCACTTTGCAGCAAAACATACATGGTGCTTATCTCAGTGGGGGTGCAGGGCCTGTGCTGTTCCTGAGAAGTGGCACCACGGTTGAAAATGTCCCAAATGTACCTCTTGCTTAGGAACTTTATCTGGGCTTGTTAAGAATTTCCAGACTAATGCCAATACCCGTTTGAAAACTCCCAGACCATCACTGGCAGACAAGTGAACTGCCCTGGGGTTTGGAAAGCAAAACCTAATGGGAAGATTCTTAGCTGCTCAGGCTCTGAAGGTCTTGGTGAGTATCACAGTCCTGTCTCTTCCCCAAGGGATGCCAGTGAAAGCAGCCTCAGGGCCACCATGAGGACAGCTGAGACCTCAGTGTCCAAGGAGCATCTCCCACCCTGTCTTGTTTGAGATGTCCTCTTCATGTGCATGATGAGAATTTATCTTTTCTCCCACACAGAGAGGTGCTCCCTGCTGCAAATTACAGTGCTTTGCAGGCACAGCCTTGGGGCAACCTGACTGGTCCACATTTCTACCCACTGAATGCTCTTGAGGACATCTCTGGTGTGATCCAAATGTTGCTCTCAGGAGAAGCAGCTCAGGCTAGACTTAGCCTTTGAGGACACTCAGGTGCATTTGCCCGCTATAAATCCAGGTCAAAGCTCTCTGTCCTTTTGGTGACATGACATGACCTACTCTGGGCAGACAAGAGCATCTCCTTCAAGGCCGCCAGTGCCACCTGCTGCGAGGGCTAATAAGATTAGTAGGTAGCCTTAGGTTAGGCAAAGTTTAGACTGCCCATGAGAAAAAAACAGAGAGACATGAGAACCTCAGAAGAGGATTTGGCTTTGATACATTCCTCCAACTGTCTGGCTCAGGTGTAGGGTTGATGTTGTCACCAGTTCAAGTTGGCACAGGCAAACTGTACTCTGTTTCCAGGTTGCTGCTAAACTCATTGTGTGACCAGATTTTTCCGAGGAAAACCCTCTAACTCTTTGTGCTTGTAATCCAGAAGTCCTGTGAAGTCCCCTCTCACTGGACTGGAGGAAGGGAAGGACAGGTGGACCTGGATATTTTATCTGGACGAGTAGTGATACTGACTGCTGGTGTGAATTATTCATTCTTTCCTTTCAGAGGTTACATGAAGATGCTTTGAATGACACTGGAGGTAGCTGCTGGATATGGAGCAGTACCTGACTGGAGGAAGCCAGAATTAGGTTTGAGAATTTCCGGTGGCAGAGAAGCTGATCAGACTTGTGTTGGAGCAGCAGCGTGATGGGCAGAGGAGGAGGTGGGGAGCTGAACCACTCTTGCAATGAGGGGTTGGGAAGCTGTTGACACACTGTGTTTTTCACTCAGATGAAAAGAGGTCCCTCTGTGTGAATTGCTGTGCAACCCTGTGATAAGGGAGAGTCCGTCCTGTCCCCTCCTCTCCACTCCTCCTACAGCTTCAGACCTTCTCAGCCCTGCCACCCAGCTCCTCAAATGTCCCTTTAGAAACACCCCGAGCAGCAGCCCCACAAACATTCGTGACTGCATTACGTGAGTTTGGGCCTCTGTTTTTTAAGGCCACAAAGCTACCACTGTGCCAGCACTGGGCTTCACGCCTGACCTTCAAGGTGCCTGTGGGTGGCACAAACTGATGGCAGGCCTGCCATGAGTCCTGAGATCACCTGTGGCAAGGTTGGACCCGGGGAAACCAAGAAGCCAGGCAGGCTCCAGCACTTCGTGGAGAACCTGAAACCTGCCAGGGAGGACAAAGTCGCAGCATCATCTGATTGTGGGAATGGCTGGTACCGGGGAAACGTTTCTTGGTAAATAATATGCCAAGAAATGGGACTTCAGGGGACTGGAACCACTTGCATATCCAGACCTAATTAAAGAAGCACTTTTGGCTGGAAACGAGTGTGGGAGGGGGATTTTTAAAATATCAAAACGTTTCATTTCAAGACAATCTTCCTGAATTCTTCTGTTTTCTAAATGCCAAAATGTTGTGAATGGACATTTTCAAAGGGAATTTCTGACATTTCATTTCAAACCAGCATTTTGCATTTAAAACTCGACCCAGGTTGAAATATGAGAGGTCAGACACAAGAGCCTAATAACCACAAAATAAAATCTGCTATTTCAAGTTCAGCAGAATGGTACAATCTCTGAGTTATGCCGTTTGAAAAAATAATTTAAAAAAAATCACAGCAGATCCTCTGTGCGTGTCCAGATCAATGTGCTCCTACACGACACCTCTGAGGTGATGGGGACACCGGAGCAAAACGGCCGATGTGGTTGGGATAAAACCAAGTGGGTTTAGTGGCCTGAGATGAGCTAGAAAATGCACTTGAGCATCCCAGAGAGATTTTTATTTTTATCCTAATAAATGTCACCGTGATCTCAATAAGGATGTTTATGGTGGGATGTGCATCTCTTAGGGATGCTCACACCTATTCAGCTCCATGGGTATTAAGAGGCAGAGCAATGAGGAGCAAAGCCCCCGTGGCTGTGGCAGTTTTACCCGTGCTGTCGTCTAGCTTACGGCAAAGTGGTGACCAAAGTGCCACTGTCATCCAGCACCATCTCGCTGATCCCTGTGATAAACAGTGGAGCTCTCCATGGGCGTGTATCCATAGGCAGCTCCAGGGCAAGCAAGGCAAATGTAAGCAAGGTCTGGGCACAAGAGAATCTGCTAACTTGGGAAGGGACCCTGGTACTTCTTGTAATGGATGGGGAGGTTGGGGGACGATGACCAAGCAGGATGAAGGACAGTGCTTTGAGAAGATGCTATGCCCCATCTGTACAAAGAAAGGTTCAGACTCAAGGGACATGATGAATAGCCTTCCTTCCCCTTCTCTTGTGGCCCCAGACCCTCGATCCCGCTGCCCCATCCTCTCTGCCGTGCACACGTGGTCCCCGCTGGCCATGAATAGAGTTGGCACTGGTGGGCAGAGCCCAAGCCACTGGGGCTCACGACTCCCAACCTGAATAAGCAGCATAAAGGCACAGAGCAGCCCCGTCGCGGCTCCGTCCCGACCCGTCCTCCCCAGCTGCGACAGCATCCGCTGCGGACCCAGACCGTCCATTCTTACCAAGTCCTTCTGTGCCATTTCTCTTTCTCTCCCTCTCTCATCTCTCCCCTGCCTCTACATTTTTTTAATTTTCTTTTTTTTTTTTTTTATTTAATCCCCTTTTTTCGAACATATCATTACAGGAGCAACAAAAAAGATGGGACAATACAGCCATTGATGAACTGCTCTCGTCCTCCTGTCCTGATCCCCCCCACTCCCTCCCTCCCCTCCTCTGGTGCGTGCCAACACTCTTTCCACCCGCCCAGGGCTGGAGCCAGCGCCAAACAACCTCTGCTAATAAACAAGAGGAACCAGATAAACCAGGAACACAATAGAGGGATTTGTTGCACTTTAGTGATGGTGGGAACAATGTCAACTCGGTGGCGCAGCTGCATGGACCCCCTCCCATCCTCTCCCCCCACCGCCTCGTGCCCCCCGTGCACTTGCAGCCCAACACTGTGATTTATGAAAGGCCAAAGGTCACCGTGCATTAAAGGGCTCCTTTCTTGCATCATTTATTAACCCCTCTACAACAAGGATTGCTCATTGTGGTGGTGGTGGCGGTGGTACAGGGAGCGGGAAGGGGGCAGAGGAGTCCATCCCGGTGGCACCACGCATCTCTCAGAAGATGCTGAGGTGCAGAGCTAGTGCTTAGGCCAGGTTTTGCACTGACCCGGGGTGTGTGGGGAGAAGGGGAAGCTTTGGTGAGATGCATTTTGGCCAGCAAAAGCAACTCGTGCGCTCCAGCATGGCTCTGTGTGCAGTTCATGCATGTCACCGTCTGCCCAGCCTGCACTTGCTGCCAGGCTGGTGAGCCCAGGTTGAGGTTTGTGCTGAGGCCATGCACACACCTAGGGCCAACACGAAGGGTCACCCTGGAGACCCCATAGTCCGGATGGCAAGGTTGACCATGTTGCATCACCAGAGCCTTGAGTCAACTTTTGCATGGTCACCTGGGCTGCCTGCGATGCAGCTGAGCACAGATGAGGCAGGGGACCGTGCAGCAGGATGGACCACTCTACGGTCTCCTTCTCAGGCTAATAGAGATGTGGCCAAACATCTCTTTGTCCCACCAGAGGTGGTTGCCATTACAGGCAACTGCAGTGCCACCATGCAGCACTTTCAAGCCTTCCTGTGTGGCCATGAAGCAATGCGATGACGTGATAGCATGACACCTCGCCAGCCTGATCGTCTTCTCTTGAAACTGCAGTGACCGGGTCAGTTTGGGCAAGGTGATGCCATAGCAAAGTCTTCAGTGCTGAACTTTGTGGTCCCTCGAGCTACCACCCCAAGTCCCCAGCTGTGCTTGAAGGGTCACTGGAGACCTTCTCCACAGGTAAGTTTTCCTGAGAGGACAAACCCGACGGCCATCACAGGCTGGGGGTGACAGGCAAACCCTGGAGAGGGGAGTGTCTGCTGGCGTTCATGGCCACCATGAGGGCAGTGGGGTTGTGCTGGCGCCTGATTGCCTGGCCCACCCCTCCCGGCTCAGTGGAGGGGAGGCTGCAGTGTTGATGGGGTGACACATCTTCCCCCCGAGGATGAAGCAGTGGGTAATGAGGTCCAAGCATAGGAGGTGGTGGGAGTCCTTTGAGTGTGGGTGTCAGGGTGAGACCCTGCGCAGGGCAGAGGGGACATGGAGGCTGGGGTGAAGGGGAAGATGGTCCTGCTGCCCAAATGTTGGCTGGTACTGCTGGTTACCAGCTGAACTGCTCCTGCCCTGGCTTTGGTGCCTCGGCCTCCGGCCATGCTCCCTCGCTCACTCTCCCTCACATTCCTCCGGGAGCTGATCAGGGCTTGAATGACACCCCAGATGACTCTTTGCTATTAATTCCTGTGAACAGAAAGGGCTCCTTGTTCTCCCAGTCCTACTCTCTGGAGGAATTACAGGGGCCAAGGCAGCAGGCTGAAGCCTTCCCGACTTAACCCTTCCCCCGGCTCCCCAGAAGCCTCCTTGCAGCCAGAGGACTGGCAGAGGTGAAGATACCCCAGAGCCACCTCGGCCACCTCTGAATGAGCCCACCAGCATCACTCAGCACTGCTACAACCACAGGTCCTGTTGAGAGGGTCCCCTTTTATGGTTGTTCTGCACAATCTTGTACAATTCCCTTCTTCTCCTCTTCAGGCATCCCTCCTCTGTCTTGCAGACCGAGAGCCCCCAGTTCCCTCCATTACATCACACTGGGTATTCCAGACTCCGTCCAAGAACAGGTACAAACGGTTCCCCTTGTCCCCCGGCTCCCCACCCCATCAGCACTTGCTCTTTGGGGTTTGCTTTTTGGAAGTTCATCCAGCTTCTCTGGCAGGAGACGAGGGGGTTAACAGCCAGGGAGGCTCTGTGCCACCCATCAAAGCAGGTAGCAGTCAGACATGCTTGCCCTGTTCCTCTTTGATCTTCCCGGACAAGAGTAATGCGGGAAAATTGTCCCGTTTAGCCATCACAACCCATGAAACATTGGGCTGGCCAAGATGACGGCCGGGATCTGCCTGGGGTCTTTGCAATGCTCAGAGGTGATTCTCCTCTCTCTTTTCCATGAGGGTTTTTTTTTTTTCCCTACACCTCCTCTCCAAAGCAGCTGGCACCCTAATCCACTTCTTTAGAGCAAAAAAAAAGAAAAAAATGCCACTGAGCAAAGTCTCCTGCTAAGCTACGTCAAGGCACACACACCACCAGCAGCAGTGACATGGTTTCCTGCACCAGTGGCAGCCCTCACCGTGCCTTGGAGGGGGAGTGGGGTTTCTCCTGCTCCACAGCCGGGTGGGATTCTGCAACCATATCCCAGATCCAGTACCCAAAGAGCTTTCTGAGAACTCCCATCCCATCCTGGGGTGATGGAAGCAGAGGGCTGCGTGCTGATCGGCATCACCCAGGCTGTGTTGCCCGTGGGGAACGATAAACCCCAGAGGAGGGCAGACTCCGTGACATTTCTTTTGCTACCCTGCGCAGGTCACTGCGCTGACAAACAACCCGTTTGGGCAGTAAACATCTCCAGGCATCGCTTGCCTTTTATTTCCCCCGATACCCTGTGACAAAAATTACTGCACACCCCCTGCAGCTCACTGTCCTGTAACCGCACGGATGTGGTGTGGTGCTGCCAAAACTCAGGCAGGGCTGCAGGCAGCTCTTTGCTTTTCTTGAGTGACCCACCCGACAGTTTTTTCTCCTCAGGCTGCCTCGCAAGCAGCCGGTTCATTAATGCCCATGACTGGAAGAAAAGAGGCATCTGGGACCATCTAGGACCAATATTGGGAGCTTCAGCCTAAACAGTGAGGAATGATGAAGACCAGAGCCCAGCAGTAGTTCCTGGGCCCAGCTCCCTGGCAGGAGGACGCCTATGGCACAGGGCAAATTGAAGGGCTCTTTGGAGATCTCGGCTGTTGCAGAATTGCGGAGGCTAACACAAATGTGGGCTTTGGGGAGCCTCTGTTTCTCCTGTTTGTGGAAAGGCCTTGAAAATGACCCCCACACTGGGACCCTGGGAGAGCAGTCGTGACACTGAATCAGGGAGGAATTTGGAGAGAAGGGCATGAGGAAGTGGTGGAGACAGGGCTGGGCTTGGGTGCTCCAGTAAAGGGTATGGCCTGGTCTTGATCTCTCCCAGGCTGCCATCAATCATGTCCCATGATGTCTCACGAGTGAGACCAGCTGCAGTCCCATAGATTTGCCAAGGATTATGGTGGCCTCTCCCTTTGCTCCTCCCCACTTTTCCTTGGAGCATCACAATCAGATGATCTTCGAATAAAAAGAGTAACCATTTGAAACCTTGCTATTTTTTCCAGTTTTTTCATGACTTCCTCTGTGGGTGGTTCAGACAGTCACCTGGCCACCCCCTCACTAGCCTCCACCAGCCTGAGTAACCAGGTTGCCAGCAATGAGATGTGATAGGGCCCCATGGCACCTCCACACCAAAGGGGACAGGCACTCTCCTCTGAGGATGCTGGATATGCTATTTCTGGCTGGGACAGTGAGACTTCTGGCATGGGTCAGCTGTTCCTGCCATCCACAACCTTCCCATGACCACCTGAGTTGCCTGGTCCTCTCCCTTTCTCTTTCTCCCTCCTGGTCCACCATGGGACTGACCAAATGCATTCAGATCTCCCCACACCATAGCTTGGGCGGGGAGATACTCCCATTGTCCAGCAGGAGGGCTGCCCCCCTCCTCTTCCTCACCGAGCACTCCTCTCCAGCCACAGCAAGACCAGCAAGCCTCATGGCTGAAAAGATGCGAATCCCACATGGGAGCCAGGGAGGGTCAAGGGCTTGGCAGTGGCGTGGGAAACGCACGGCAGGGAGAGAGATGGGGAGACCTCTGCACCCCTCTCCCCGGCACAATGTTGGGATGGCCACCCCCCCGTCCTTCCCACAGCATCACGGGGGGACAGTGCAAACCCACACCAGCCTGGCCTGCACGGCCAAGAAGGCAGCAGGGCAAGACCCCCCCCTCCCTCCCCTAAATCCCACACCTTGCCCCCCATCGCCCCTCGGGCCCCTCATTGCCCACCTCCACAGGAAGGGGATTTCGCAGAGAGGCGGTGGCACCCGCTCATCCATCCCAGCGGCTGTCCCCATCCCGGCCACCGCTGCCGCCTCAGCTCCTCCTGGGCCGGGTCTCCTCTCCCCGTCTTTGGGTCTGGAGCAAGCTGGACGCTCTTAAAAAGCTTTTTATGTGCTCGTGCGTGTGTGTGTGAGTGTGTGTTAATCACATGATTGTCGTTCACCTGTATCCCGAACAAAGACGGCGCACTGTTTAAGGCCCAAACAAGAAAGTCGGCAAGGGAAGGAGGGGGGGGTGCTGGGAAAACTGAAGGGGCCGTTGAGAGAGCGGGTGCGCGCGGGAGAAAATCCTTATCAAACTCCCAATTCATGGGTCTCCCTTTCCCTCAGCACACTAAGGGTATTGTTTGGCTGGGGGGGGGTGTGTGTATTTTTTTGAATGTCTGTGTCGTTCCCCTCTCTCTCCCCAGCTCTGACGCTGTTTTACTGTATGGACAGATTTCATGGGGAACCCCTCCCATTTTCCCAGGCAGTCCTGGGACAATACCAGTGCTGTGCCCCTGAGCTGGGCAGGGGACAAAAGCCGGCCGTGGCTTTCACGCTGGGGATCCTGCTGCTCTGCTGCGAACAGGCTCTGCCCTCTTACTCCTCCCTTGCCACGGGTGTCTTCTAGCAACCTTCCCAGCAACCTCAGTGATCCCATCTTGGCGGTCCAGGTGTCCCACCAACATGGTCCCCTTGCTGAAACCCCGCTGAGCAGGTGTCCTTGCCTGCCCCTGCAGCAATGGACCTCGCTTACCCACCACCCAGCCTGGAACAGGGTGTCTTTTCGGTGGCCCTCAGGATTGGTGCAGAAGCAGAGGCACCTAGCGTGATGGGACATCTTCACTTCCCACCCACTTATACCCATTGCCCTCCGGACACAACATCCTTCTTATCCTTCCACCTTTGCATACTGGGGACTCAGCCCCAGAGAAAGCATTTCGCTGATGTGTCACAGGAAATTTGCGGCTTAGCAAGGTCTCCGGCTCACGAGCCACCTTCAGTGGTAGGTCCTTCATCTGCAAAGTACTGTGCCTTTTGATGGACTTGGAGCATCTCATCCATAGAAATATATGCTGAAAAGAAGAGGTGGAAACCTGTTGTTCGGGCATTTCCCCAGGGAGCAGTCATTAGGAAGACTTGCATTTAGAAAGACCACTTCTGCAACGTTAGCTGTTGTGGCCAGCAGTGGCTCTTGGAAGGTTTTTGTCTCTAAAAAGGGCTCTCAGGGGACACTGGAGGAAGAGACATGACACCCCAGTGATGCCTGAAACAGAGGTGGTCTCTTCTCCTTCCTCTCTGCCTGTCCTCTCACCTCAACTGAAGAGAAAGCATCACACCTCTTCCTGCTGCAGTAGAGGTACATTTTCCACAGCTCATTCTCCTGCACCTACCTCTTTATAGCACAAGAGATGACACATGGACAGAAGGGACTTGGAAAAGGATATATGAGTAGTGAGTGCTGTGAGAGGGGGCTGGAAATAGGGAAAAGGTGCTACGGGGAAAGAGAGTTCAGAAAGAGGAGGCAGGACCAAAGGAGACAAAAAGCAAGAACTGGAGAAAGGCAGAATGAAGGGAAAAATCCTTTCCCTGCCATTTTGCTGTTTGAGGAGACACCAAAACTGCAGATTGCAGAGACTGTGTGGCCAGTACACGTTCCTTTGACAATCTCCAGTCTGAAGCTGAGGCACCCACAGCTCTTCCAACAAGGCACCAATGGGACCCCGTTCCTGTCTGGCAGGTGGCCGCAGCCCCTGGTGGGGATGGTGAGCAGTGGGACAAACACCAGTCCAGAGCTCCGTGGCTTACTGAAAACCCTTCTCGTTGCCCCAGTTGGGAGTGGCGGGTCAGACACTCTTCTGCTAACCCAGGCCCTGTGGGCTGGCAGGAAGATGTGAATCCCACCGCTTCTCTTGCTGGAGTCGAGCACTGTCTCAATCTCCCCGCGGAGCTTGCCAAGAGGCAGCTGCGTTTGGAGAGTGAGCTGAGCAAGCTGTGAAGCTCCTCTCAGTGCCTTGTGGGGCTCCTTTGTCTCCTGGCTGGGGACTGTCTCCATCAAAGAACTAGGAGGACGTCTGGTCTCTCTCTCCCTACTACTTGGTGCCCTGTATCCTCACTCTGGGGAGAAACAAGAAATCCCTGCCCCTATCGCCTCTTTCCCACAGGGTCCACAGAAACCAGCCACATGAAGAGACAGCAAATACACACCCTTTTCTGGCCATTTTCTGTGGCATGCTTCCTCCTTTCCCCAGGTTGGAGGCTAGCTGCGGGCAGAGGAACAGTGTTTCTCAGCAGTGGCTATCTCCCTGTGGGACAGGAGACCAACCCTCCTCTCCTTCTATTTCTCCCACACTTCATACACAGGGTCCCTGCAGCTTAAGGTTGACCCTTGCCAGCTGGGAGAAGATGCCATGAGCTCTGAAGCATCATTGACTCTGCATCCAGTGGGTCATAGACACCTTTGTATGAAGTGACTTTGACCAATTCGGTTTTGCCGGTTATCTGTCTGCCAGACAGAGGTGAGCTGCCAAACTGCCCTGTCCATGCTGCACGACCCCTTCTCATGACAACAACCGCCAGGGTCTCTCGTGGTGAGAGATCTGATTCCATACAGCAAGACCTGAGGTTCACCAACAGCTGCTTTGGTCGAGGAAGCAGGGCCTGGGCCTCCATGATGGTTTTTGCTGCTCCCTATTGGGTTTTTTCAGTATCCAAGAGAAAGGCATCCTCATTCCTCTATTCCAAAGGGAAAAAGGTATCACGGTAGAAAGATATCCGACCCCATCTTTTTCCTGGAATAGGTAATGCTGAAGAGAAGAAAGGTAGGAGATGATCCTTTGAGAGTTGGTTTTTTTTGAGGGATGCATCTTTAAGCACCTCTGTCTGCTTGATGCCAACAGGATGCAGTTGTTCTCCCTCCCAGCTCTGTGCAGTAAAGACTCCTCACTGGGCTGAGGTATTCCCTGCAGACACCCTATGGTTTCAGAGCTTCACTCACTGTAGGTAACAGCAGATGTGCAGGGAAATGGCCATATGATGCCAGCCAGGTCTGCAAGGACAGTGACCAGCCCCACAAGTTTGTTGTGAGGCCTTTAGCTCGGGTGCTCAGCACCATCTTTGGGACTGGTTCCCTTATGCTTTATGCGGTGCCAGCCAGTGGTTTTGCCAGGTCTTTCTAACACAAAGTTTCTGGAGACTGAATATCTGCTACATGAGTTGAAAATGTTCCTGAAATCCCTTGATGCTCGTCCCCTGGGTCACATCCATTAATTTCTTTCTATTTCCTGACTTAGCACTGAGGCATCTTCAGACTGGGTTTCCAGCAAGGAGTTGGGACCCAAGCTAGGTTTATCTCATTGCTAACTCAGGAGGACCTGGGAGGATCATTAGATTTCTCATGGGTGACCTCTCACGGTTACAGGGTTGGTGTTGGTCTGTACCAGCCCCAGTGACAAAGGACACTAAAGAAGCCAACTAGCAGAGGCATCTGGGAATAAAAGCAAGCTAGAAAATGGAAGATGTGATGGAGAACATCCTAACCCCTTGAGTGCTGAGATCCTCTACGTGTCCCAGTGCACAAAGAGCAAGAATGAGGGTGAGTGAGTGTGAGAGAGTCCTTCTTATTGGGAGACCTCCCTTTCCTCATCAAAGGCCCTGGGTTTGCCTTCAGGAGCAATTCAGCACGTTGGAGTAAGCAGTGCCTGCTTGTCTTGGCAAGACCCCACAGAGATGAACATGTAGTGACGCCATCCCTAGGGTGCAAGAGTCCTAAGAAGGTTCGAACTGCCATCCACTGTCCAGCAGCAGGGTACTTTCCCTGGACTTGATGTCCTCCATCCTCGAGACACCTCTGACCTCCTGCACCCCCTTCCCCACCCGACAGGCTCAGGTTTGAATGAGGATGCTCTTTTGGCAGCCTCTTGACCCCAAGGTCCTGGTCCAACTTGTTGCAGCCCAGCGGAGTCCCTATGAAACTGTGATGGGGACCAAGGACTCATTTTGCACATGGGGGCCACCAGACTCTGCAAGGACCAACCCTACTAGCAGGGGAAGGAGGTGCATCCCACTCCTGAGGTGCACACCCATCTCCCCAGTGCAACCCAGACCCCTTCCAGCACCCCACCGCCCCAAACTCCTCCAGCACCATCTCTTGGAGCAGCCACGCTGCCCAGAGCAGCCCAACACCAGCGGCTCTCATGAAGAGACCGGCACCGGGCGGGAGCGGGGTACGTGCCCGCAGCTGAGGTGGGGTGGGGGGGCTGCCTGCGTCCCCTCCCCGCCGTCCCCGACCGACCGTATTCTAGCTCCGAGGAGTGCTTGGCTCCACCTTCCGCCCTTCCCTCCCCCGGTGCTAAGCAGCAAAGCCAGCTAGAGACATCCAGCCGGGGTATTAGTAAAAACCAAGCCTCCCTCTAGGAATGGCACTCGCCTGAGAGCCTCCCCGCGCTGCGCGGTCCGACGCTGCTGGGGCTGGCAGGGAGAACAGGGGGGCTATTGGGATACAAATCACAGCCCTCTCAGGATCTGCCCGGCACACCGGCCAGCAACGTAAGTTTTCCTACCTGAGCTCGTTCGCGCGCGCGCACGTTGGCTCCTGCTTTTTCCCCTCTACTTTCTCTTATTTTTTTCAATCTCCTCAGCCAGGGTGCGTGTCACCCTCTGAAACTGGATGGATAGCAGCCCTTGCTCTTTTTCACCTAAGCCAGAGGCGTGCTTTTCTCTCACTTCTTTTTTTTTTTTTCTTTTTCAGTTTCTTTCTTTTTTTTTTTTTTTAATTTTTAATTTATTTCTGGATAGTGGGGATAGAGAGGCCTTTATGTTTAGAGTGTTTCTTTTTCCAAGGGGGGATCTGCCACACAGCAGCAGGGACTTTTAAAGGTGACTGCAGACAGAAGGAACGAGGAGGAGCGTGTGGGGCAGGCAACCCAAAGCCTTGGCTTGTCTCAAAGTTGCACTGGGTTTGTGTTTGCATCTCAGCGTGTGTATTTGAATATGCATATACGAATGTGAATAGGTATATGCACACGTGCACAGAGAGCGGCGTGTTTGTGGGGATACAGTGTAGATGTATTTTAAGTCTTTGATTTATGAGCTGGGAGAGGAGGGCAAGGGATGAGGTGTCCCTGCCAGGGGCACTTTCGCACAGCCGGGATCAGGGTGTCCGGCTGGGGATCCAGGGCCCTGGTTGGTTTGCTGCCCAGTGGTGCCACTCGCTACATGTCTCTGGGAACTGGGATATAGGTTCCTTCTGGTTTATTGATACGGTACCAGGCACCACGCTGACACTTCACCACGTCTTTGAAAGAAAGGGGCACTTCCCCACATGAGTTTTGTGGCTGTCCCCCCCATCCCGCTCCCGACGGGGAGCTGTGCCTGGGAAGAACGGTCCACGTCTCTCTCCTTTCAGGTCCCCAACCCCCCTTATCCCTCTTGCCGCAGGCCCCTCCACACATGTCAGTTCCAGATGATTGCAGAGATAGGGAGCAATATCCCAATTAATCAGGGGCCCCAACCCATCCCCACCCCCATCGATCACGGGGTTTGTGGTGTGCACGGCAATTGCTTTGCTTGCGCTTTTATTGCGCGGCCCCTGTCTCGTGGTCAGCTCTTCAGAGATCTTGGAGTCCCTTTCGGATTTGGTGGTTGCTTCTCTTTTTCTCTCTTTCCCTCCCTCTTTCCTTTCTTTCCTTTGTTTTTGTCTTCCTCCCTCCCCTCCCCAGTGAGAAGAAGGACACCAAGAAGGAAGAGAGAGAGGGCTTGAGAACAACGATGGCTGATGACCAAGACCTTTCAGAGGTGGAGATGAGCCCGGTGGGCTCTGAAGACCACCACTGCCTCTCCCCAGGACCTTCCATGGCATCGGACAACTCCCCACACCTTGCCGGCTCTGGGAACGGGGACATGGGGAAGGTCAAGAAGGAACAGCAAGACCCGGAGGCAGACGACGACAAGTTCCCAGTGTGCATCCGCGAGGCAGTCAGCCAGGTGTTGAGCGGCTATGACTGGACCCTGGTACCCATGCCTGTCCGGGTCAATGGGAGTAACAAGAGCAAGCCCCACGTCAAGCGGCCCATGAATGCCTTCATGGTCTGGGCACAGGCTGCCCGGAGGAAACTGGCCGACCAGTACCCGCACCTCCACAACGCCGAGCTCAGTAAGACCCTGGGGAAGCTCTGGAGGTAAGAGCGGGCGGGCAGAGGGGGAGCACAAGGGCTGAGGTTCAACAGCATCCTGAAGAGAACTGTGTGGTCCTGTGGAATGATGGATACTTAGAGGGGTGGAGTGGTGTCTCTTGAGGGGACCTCCTTCCCTGCAGGGAGCCCCCTTGAAGAAGGCACAGTTGGCGACTGGAGCAGGAGTGGTGGTTGGAGATAGTGAAGGCTGCCTCAGCAGAGCTCACCTCCATGCTGGGAGGCGGCCCTTTCCATGTGTTTCCCTCTATCTTCCCCTGTTGTTCCCGACCAGGACACTCTTGTCCTGGTCCTCTCCTGCATGACTGCCAGGGGAAATCTTGTTTTCTTGGCTCACCCTCTCTGTTGGGCCAAGCTGTGCATTAGCAGGAACTGGGCTGAGCCCCATCCAACTTAACTCACTGGTGGCTGCCTCAAGCCTGTTTGAACTCAGGTCCCAGTGCCACAGGGGTTATTTTTTGTGCAGTGCCGCAGAGCAAGCAGGGAACCAAGTTACAGCTGAGGGGAAAGGTCAGGGGAAGGGAGCCGCACGGTTGGAGCCCTGCACCCATCCTTCCCAGGACGGTCCCAGTTTTGTCAGGCCGTGCAGGTGCTGTGAGATGGACAGGTAGAGACCCTGCTAGAAAGGAGAGCTAAAGCTTAGCAGAAGGGAAGAGACCTGCAGCAGTCCCAGCCTTAGCGGGCTCTCTTGCAACATGCTGGCTCAAAGCAGCTCCGCCTCCCTTTGCACCCAGAGAGGTGCCCTCTCTTCTCGCTAGCACACGCGTGCTTGTCCTTCTGGCCTCACCAGTTTGTTGCACTCATTTTGGCTTTGTGCAGATCCCCGGGTCCTTTACGTTCCCTCCCCAACCCGCTCCTTCTCCCTCTGGCAGACCGATGGGCTGCCCCGATGGATTGCAGCCGGCCCCTGGGTGTGCAGAGAGCCGCTGCGCCCAAGCCGAGCATGTCAGCCTGGCCACGCCACTTCTTTCCGACCCGACTGTCTCTGCCAATAACACAAACAGCCATCAACACTTTCTGCCACAAGCGCCCGGCACCGTTCCCCTCCATCGCCTTGCACCAACCAACGCAAACCAAGGCTCGTGCCAACGGGCTCTCTTAATCTCTCTCCTGCCCTGATGGCATTCCCTGGAGGAAGCCCCCTCAACTTTGGGTGAGCCAAGAGACATTTTTCCAGGCAGAAGCAAAACGCACCCTGTCCAGCAGCTTATGCTGAGGTCCCCTCCTGGCTTCAAACCTCCTTGCTCATAAGGAACGGAGCCTTTGGGCATTAGCTTCTCCATCTGCTACATCAGCCTGTTTGTCCCGACCCGGCAGTGTTTAGTGTAACCCCAGCAAAGGGATTTCTTTGGGAAGTTGAAGGCAGAGCGTGACCGCCGTTGTCTCATCTGATGCTCTTTCTTGCTTTGTTCCCCTCTGCCTTCCCTTCCCTTTACCATGGCACTCGCTCCTCTCTGGGGCTCTGCTGCCAGCCTCTGGTCTGTGAAGTTGTGCTGGAAGGCGTGTGTTTGTGGGGGAAACAAACGCCTTTTTTTGTCCTCAAAGTGTTGTTTCAAGGCATCTTTCCTTTATTACAAAATATTGCCAGACTTCAGAGCAACAGCCTCCCTCCACACGCTGCACTTCCCTTGAGGAGCAGAGCAGTGAAACCTGCCATAGGTATCACATTCAGAGGGAGGGGAGACACGGCCCCAGGTCACCCAACTGCCTCCACGCTCCCAGGGCACGGCTCTCTCCACTGGGACTCAGTACAGGGGAACGCTGCTGCCTGAGGAGGCTGTTTCTGAGAGCACCCTGCAGCCAAGGAGCGTGGGTCAGGCAGAGAAGCCTGAGGGATCAGGCCTGGGGTTGTTGTGTGCTGCTGGGTTCACCACCCGGCTGCTTTGCTTGAAGAAGTCTCCTCTCCGGAGTGTCCCTAGAGCAGGCTCTGTCTCTCCAAGCCGTGTCAGCCCTTACGGGGACCGTACAGCACAGTTAGCTGGGTTATGGAGGCAGTCAGCGTCTGGCCTGGACTGGACCATGTGTGTGTGTCTTTCTGTGAGGCTGGGGGGAAATACCAGCCCACAAAACTCCAGAGGAGTTGGCCCAAAGGTTACAGGGATGGTAGCCCCAAGCCTGGCCTTCCAGCCAGAACGGTTGGGTCTTCCTCCCCTGAGGTTCCCGCTGCCCTCATCCGCACTACCCCCGGAGTATATCTAGCTCCTGTGCATCGGTACAACTGCGAGCAGCTGGGTTTTCTCTGGACGGCTTAGTCGCAAACATGTGACGAAGGTCCCTGCAAAGGGCTTCTTGTGTATCCCTACCCTTACAAGGTGACCACCCAAACCCTACAGCCTGCATGGCTAGTCGCTTTGGAACAATGTGGGCAACCTATATTTCCACATGGCCTGCTCTGAGCTTGTACGGGTAACGGGCACGTTAGGCAGGGAGATGAGAGCTGGTGAGCACCAAGACTGCCTGCAGACCACCGTTAAACCAAGCGTGGCCCCAGCGGCTGGCGCTGGGTGGGGATGGAGGAAGCTCGGAAATCTTCTTGAAAGGCAGTTAGCAGATTGAGCGATAACCCCAGTGCTGTCCCATATGCTCCTCTGCAATGGCCTGGACACTTTTTCCTCCAGCTCTGTGCTACCATGCTGTCCAAGGACCCCAGGAGTTGTTGGGAAGGGCTGCAGGACATGCCCAGGTAGCTACATTACCCACTTACCCCCAAGGGTGGTGCTGGGGGGCTTATGGCTCCATTCACCTCCCCCACTCTGTACTGTCTTAGTGAAGAAGTGAAGTTTGAGGGGTGCAGTTGATGAACCAAATGGCCTAAAAAAGAAGGAGGAAGGATTTCTGCATTTGATAGTCATGAAATCTCACCTCGGCTGCTTTCCTACCCCAAGGTGGGATAGGGAGCAGCTCTCAAATGGAGGCCGGCTGCTGAAAATGTCGGCATGACGCTCAGCCAAGATGCCAGTCAGCACCACCTCCAGGGCCAAAAGCACGAGAGGGGCAGGAAGAAGGGGAGGAAGGCTTGGTAGGGAGGAGCGAGGGGACCCGGTGGAGGACCTTTGCATAGGGGTGCCAGAAGCCAGGGAACAGGGTCATGCCCACAAAACCTGGGACCGTGGAAGTGTAGGAGAACCCACCTGGCTGCTTCCTGCCCCCAGACAGCCCCCCCTGGCATCAGCCCCAGTTCCCAATCCCATCGCCACACTGACTCATCGGCAGCTGAGTCCCGGCACCGGGTCAGGCCTCTGGCCGCTGAGCCAGTCGTCTGGCACAGAGATTTTGTCCCTTCTTTCTCCTCCCAGAGCGGGGTGCTGCATGTTTGCCCCTCTCCCCTCAGCTCAGGGGTGCACGTTCAGCGTCGGGGAGGGTGGTGAGGGCTTGGTTAAGCCCCATGGAGGGCTTTGCTCTGTGATCCATAACTCTGCTCGTGCGAGATTCCTTTGCATTCTGGCCTGGGGAGTGCGGGGGGCAGCAGGGGGAGGGCAGGAAGCAAGTGAAATCCAAATCCCCCCAAATCTCCTGGCCTTTGCCTGCTCGCACCAGTTTCACTTTGCTAAAGCCGATTTGAGCTCTGATCCCAGCAGGAGGGAGGAGGGAGCAGGCAGCCTTGGAAAGGAGAAGGCAAAGACACAGGGAGTGTACTTGGCACTGTCCTGCTGCTGGCACCGCCTGTGGGCTGCTGTCAAGGGGAGAGGAGGTGAGGCACTCGGGCATAGCTCTGATGACAGACTCCTGCATAGTCTCAAGCAGCTCTGGTTCATGCCATCCGTGGGATGGATCTGGGAGGCTGAGCTTCAGTCTCCATCGGAGGCTCTTCTCTGAGTTTGGTGCCATGTGGTCTGCCCTGCAGATCAAAGCCTGCTGTGCAGCCTACAGGCCTCTCGCTTTGAGAGGTGCCCACATAGAAAGAGACCTTTCATTTCCAACCCAGCACCTTACCAGCTTTAGCACCCTGTGGCCTGGGAGTGCAGGGACACCACGGCCTGGCTGCCTTGTAGTGAAGCGTCCCGGGTTGCAAGGCTGCAGGTTTTGCCTCTACTCTCCATCTCCCGTGAAGATGGGGCATTCTACAGGGAAGAAGGTTTTGCCAAGGCAAGGTCACCTCCCACTCCGTGATGCCTATGAAAGCTGGCCGTGATGTCCCTCCGGACTCCTTGGAAGGCTGTCTGGAGCAGCACAGGCCGAGGGATTAGAGCCCTCGGGGACGTGTGAGCACAGTGTATGGTGGCGGGAGGGAGACAGGAAAGCTGGTGTTGGATTCACGGTGGCTCAGTTGCTTTAATCTCCGGGATTAAGGCGGTGGAGGAATGTGGTGTGCGGCCGCGACCTGCTCAAGCTGCCTGGAGTGAACCCAGGTCAGCACTGCAACGGGCTCCAGCCCGTGCCACACACCTCTGGCTGCCAGCTGACGGGATGCACAAGGAGCAGGGGGAAAGGGGGTGCTTAGGAACCAACCCATTGCTTGCTGGCGACACCTCTGATTCCCTTCCAGGTTAATCTGTGTGCTCCTTGAGCCATGTCTCCTCTCTTCAGTTTTTCAGGCCACTTTAGGCTCTGTATCTTCCTTAGTGCCTACAGCTTAACAGAATTGGTCACCTTTTACTGCTGAGGGCTTCAGGGGTACCGAGGTGCTGGCACAGCCCAAACCCTGGGCAGTTCTTTTGTGGGAGAGAAAAAGGTGTGGACATCTCATAACTTGAATATTCATTTTCTGCTGTTTGGGAGCCCTGCCTTTTCTAACGGCTCTCGGAGTTGCACGTCACGGGATGATCGGTCCCTTACGAGAGCACTGGTTTCTGCTTGGGCGCAAGATGACCTTGAGTCACAAGAATATTTGAGGGGAAAAATCATGAAATGAAACTGAAGTGCTTTCAGCTGAGACACTGCTAAAGGCGTAAGCAATGAGGCTGATCTCATCTTCAAGTGCTCTGAGCCACCCTGCCCGCACATTTCAGCATTTCCTCAGAGCCCATCTTAACTGGAGCAGCCCATGATCTGGCAGAAATAGAGAAGGACCTTACATTCCTGCAGTGCCTTTCATCCAGAGATGAAAGCTCAGATCTATTTCCACAAGGCTAGCAATGTAGCAGCTAAATTTTTTTTGCCACTGCTCAGCTAAGTTCAAGAAGGGCTGGCGCTTTGTGCTTCTCCCTCTTGCATAATCCATGTCTAAAGTGAGCAGGAGCTCCAGGAACAGCAGATTACACTGTTTCCTCCACTTCAAAATTTTAATTCCCTTCTAGGATATTTCAAGATGCTTAAAGGCCCAGCAAGCTCCACGCAGCAACATGGGTACTGTGAGGCCAACACCAGTTGCTGCCACTTGCGCTCGGTAGAGCCTCAAACTTGGAGCAGAGTCTATGGAAAGGTGGGAGGTTAAACTGGGATACAGTCTGGGAAAGAGCGAGAGACATGTGGGAGGCAGCACCACAGGTAGCAGGGGTGTGCCACGCTGCCTTAGTCCAAAGGATGATTCCAACTGCCCGTCATTTGGCCAAAGTCTTTGAAAGCAGCTTGTTCAGCCTTACTTTACATGGCTGTGAAAGGCTGCGCTTTGCCCTAGGGCAATGTCAGAGAGGGTGCTGAATTTCCTGAGGTGAGGAACATCACGAAGCTGGGGAAGGGGGAACCCAGCTCTGGCACCAGCCAGCGCCAGGGATTAATAACTAACGAGGAGGAGGAAAACACTGCTGTCTTCACCCTCCACTGAAACCCTTCCAAGCTCTCCCTGCTGTTCTGGGAAGCACGTTTAATAGGGCAACGCTCTGATGCCTGGATTTACACGCTGTGCCCCACGCTGCTGTGCATAGGTGTGCTTTTCTTCTGACCTACTTGCCCCTCTCCTTCCCCTCTTTACCACCTTGGCCTCTGCAGGCTGTTGAACGAAAGCGACAAGCGGCCCTTTATCGAAGAGGCAGAGAGGCTGAGGATGCAGCACAAGAAGGACCATCCAGATTACAAGTATCAGCCCCGCCGGCGGAAAAACGGCAAGGCCACGCAGGGCGAGGGCGAAGGCCAGGTGGAGGGAGAGGCCGGCGGGGCTGCCGCCATCCAGGCCCACTACAAGAATGCCCACCTGGATCACAGGCACCCCGGCGAAGGGTCGCCCATGTCCGATGGTCATCCAGAGCACTCCTCGGGTGAGTCCCAGGTCTCCGTGAACCTACCGATGGGTTACAGCCAACTCGGGGCCTCAAAATTGACACATCACCGCGGTGAAAGCCTTAGTGATGGTGGCTCACAACTTGTGACCCAACAAACTCTGCTGGAGTCAGCAGTACAGGGACATGCCCGAGTTCCACGAGCGCTTGCGCTCCTCTGGTCAGGCGAGGTGTCATTGCACCCTCCCTCTTTTTCCACAAGAAAAAGGGTTGGTTTTGGCTGGCTCTATCTCTCTCCCTCCACTGAAGTCTGCAGCCAGCCAGTTGCTGGCAAACTGGGCTGTGTATAAAGCTGGGCATAAAGCTGTAACTCACCTCTTCTCTCTTTTTTTTTCCTCCTCATGATATTTTTCACATTGCAGGTCAGAGCCATGGGCCCCCCACACCTCCTACCACCCCTAAGACTGAGCTGCAGGCGGGCAAAGCTGACTCCAAACGAGAAGGGCGTTCCCTGGGGGAAGGGGGAAAGCCGCACATTGACTTTGGCAATGTGGACATCGGGGAGATCAGTCACGAAGTGATGTCCAACATGGAAACCTTTGATGTTAATGAATTCGACCAATACCTGCCGCCCAACGGACACGCCGGCCACCCAGGCCATGTTGGGGGCTACGCGGCAGCGGCGGCTGCTGGCTACGGCCTTGGGAGCGCCCTGGCTGCGGCCAGCGGACACTCTGCCTGGATCTCCAAGCAGCACGGAGTCTCCTTGTCCACTGCCACCTCATCTGTAGTGGACTCCAAGGCCCAGGTGAAAACAGAAGGCTCCGCTCCTGGAGGTCACTACACCGACCAGCCCTCCACCTCTCAGATAGCTTACACATCCCTGAGCCTGCCCCACTATGGTTCAGCCTTCCCCTCCATCTCCAGGCCACAGTTTGACTACCCAGACCACCAGCCCTCGGGACCCTACTACAGCCATTCCACCCAAGCCTCTGGCCTCTACTCTGCCTTCTCCTATATGGGACCTTCCCAACGTCCCCTTTACACTGCCATCTCTGACCCCGCACCCTCCGTGCCACAGTCCCATAGCCCCACACACTGGGAACAGCCTGTGTATACAACTCTCTCCAGACCGTAGGGAATGGGGAACAGTGACCGAAGCAGCGACGGAAAGGCTCCGAAGAATCAGCACAGGCAGAAGAGCCTCCGAACTCCGAGGTCACTCAGTGCTATCCAGCCACCAGAACACACTGGGTATACAAAAGTGCCTTTCTTGACCCCGGCTATCGCTGGCTCACCCGCCTAGAGGAAGGTTTTTCATCCTTTCGCCCTTTACCAATTTCACACAGGCCCCGTGACTGGCTTGTGACACCTTATTGGCCTTCTAGATGAGGAGGATTCTAGACATGGAGTGACTGGCCCATGGTGGGTTTCGTTGTGCACACCCTGGACTGCAGAACGAGAGAGACTGTCCTTTCCTTCCCCTCCCCAAGCTGCTCCAAGGAGATGAGTGTCTCCCACAGGCCACGATGGCCAATGCTTGTCACCCGCTGCAGGTGAAGGGTGGTTGCTCAGCCTTGGTGAGCATGTTTTGGGACAAGCAGTAGGGAGGACGGCACGGCCAGCTTCCTCGTGAACAGTGCTGTGCAGCAGTCCTGCCTAAAATTCACACGTGCATGAATCTTGAACCCTGTTGGAAGACCAACCTACACCTGCTTCCCTGCTATTTCCACAGCTGCATCCTAGCTCTTCTCCTCGCCTCTTCTCTCCATCCTGTCTCGGTTTAATCCCACGCTCATTCCTGCATGGAGATTTTAAGGCTTGCCTGAACATCCTGTAGGACTCAGGAACTGCACTGTCAGTCTTAGCGTTACCCACGTCACAGCCTGTGTGCGCAGGCGCGTTCAGGTACGGAGGTGCAGGAGAGGTGGGGAAGGACCAGGGAATCATTACAGTGCTGTGGGTGAATCCTCCTTTCTTACAATTACTCTATATCGTTCATTTATGTCTGGCATTTCTGGCATCTCAGCCTTTTCTAACCTCCTCAGTACCCACAACAACCTCTGAGCAAACTTGGTCCTTGCTCTATCCCCGGCTGACTGTGCCTGCCTGAAATGAAGAGGCACCAAGAAACCTACTATGCACTTGCCAACCCCCGACTCGATTCCGACACTCTCGTTGAAGCCCCACGCCAAACTCAGTCAGATGGGGTGTGCAACCCTGACTGTTTGTTCATCACGTCTTCCAGTCAGTCAGTACTTCCCTCCTGCCTACACTGAGGATGGAGACAGACTCCTGCGGCTCTAAGCAAGACAGATACGCATCCAGTCTTGAGTGAGCGTAAAGAAAAGAAGCCTATTTAGGTGCAAAGGAATCTGTTTTGCCCTTTGGGTTTCAAACTGGAAGCAACCACCTCTCGCACTCAGATCATCCTCCTTTTTTAGCCCAATGCCTGAGGACAGTCTGCTTACTTCTCCTTTGTCACCTCCAGGACTGGGGTGGTTTGTCATGCCAGGGAGTGAACTGGCACAAAAGTTCATGCAGGAAAAGATGACTCCTGGCGATTGATCGCAGAGACATCTTGTGGGACCTTCCAACGGATATTCCTGTCTAGAAAGATAAAGTTCTTTGACCAAACATGGACTGTGATCAGTGCCGCTGTATCCCTCTGCTGATAGGACTGTCGGATGCCCTTCCTGCCTCCCTTAGCTACGGATGACTTATCCTTGTGGTGTCTGAAAAGATCACGTAGAATGTTTGCTCCTTGTACGCATGTAACCTCTTCCAGCCCTGTCCCCTTATTTATGCAAGTAGCACCTTCCTTCCCCAACTCCTCTTCCCCAGTCTCTACGCTGTCCTAGCACCATTAACTCTGCATTAAACATATGGAATAATAAACTTAAGAGTTTCATTTTCACGTGTCTGGGGTTTTTTGACCTCTTTCCTACAAGCCTCTGTTTTTTTCCCCCCCAGTAAGTGCATGATGGGTCACACCACCACCACCACCAGGATCCAGTGCACAGCCTTCCTCTGCCTGTCACGAAGAGGACACGGGCAGAATTCTGACTGACTTACCAGACTTCATCTTCACAGAGATGAAATTCACCTTCTGTTTACACCCCAGCTCCGGTCGTTTCTTCGGTGAGAAATGTAATGCTGATCTCTGTCCTTCAGCTAAGGTTCAGCACGTGCAATTAAGAGCAGCACCGTTCTGCACGTGCTTCACCCAAGAATTTCTTAAGTGTGATTGTTAATGCTCTCCAGAAGAGGAGCGTGGGGTTTCTCGTCTTGGTTCCACACCACGACGTGGCAGCCGAGGTACCTTCAAAACCAACCTTCCCCGCACACACAAACTTGTGTATTTTGAAAGCAACCATCAGAATCTCTCATGAGAAACTCATGCCCTGCCCCCTCCAGCCTCTTGCCTTCCACAAACAACCTAAATAAAACCACTCACATACAGGGAGTGTATTAAAGAATAGATAAATATACGTCCTTACTAGTTGAAGATGACATCCCGGGTGTAGTCAGGTCCTGGGAAGCTATCTGAAGATGTTTGGAAAGAAAACGTACAGCAGATACTGGTCTGCCTAAGAACATCTCTCAAGGCCAACGGTAGCAAGGTAGGATCCCAATTAACCCAGAGACTCCACAACAACTACAGATTAATGCCAAAGGGTTTCAAGGCTGTGATCAATGCAGTGAGTTTGTGCTCACTAAATGCTTTACGGTGAGCAAAGCAAGCGTGACATCTAGGAACTGGGGAACACCTTCAAAGCTTTTTAAAACTCACAGCACTATTTGGATGAAGTCCTGTAGAGGGCCAAAAGCATCAGCATGAATGGCTTAATGGATCTACCAATGGCGGTGACAGCTAAAAAGCTCCACGCAAAACACAACCGTGGCCATTCGCTGGAGAGGAGGAGAAATCTCTGCCCCAAATGACAGGCTGTGGGAAGAGTCCGTAAGGGAACCACTGCACCGCTTCAGTGGGTCGGGAGCATGTGTGGGGAAGAAGGGAAGCCACGGTGGAGTTAGGGGTAGGAGAGCTGATCGCAGGGGTGGGAGAGAAGGGACACGGTGTGGACGAAACACAACAGTGGGAAAAGAAAGTTCTTAACCACGCACGACTACCCTTCTCCAGCTCTTCAAAAACCAAACTGAGAAAGCAAGCGGGCTCTGCCTCAACCACTCTCTAGCGGAAGAGGACACCTCCTCTCATCTAGGAGGGTCCTCACAACCAAGACAGGACTAGAAAACGCTGCTGGTAACAGAGGGGTTAACCACTCCTCCTGCAGCCTAGCTGGAGCTGGCCAGGCATCCTTCCCTATCCCTTTAATCGTATCTGATACAGATGCAAGGCTGGGGAGGGGAGGCGGGCACAGAACAAAGAAGCCATTTAAAAAAAAAAAAAAAAAAAAAAAAAAGAAAAAGAGGACAAGAAAAAGACCCCCGCGCTCCATGGCAGACGCCAAAACGATTGCACAAAGGCACCATTTCAGGGCTGAAATTTCACCGCACCAACGTGATTAAAGGATTCCACGGAGGGTGGGGGGAGAAGGCTGAAGGCCACAGTGCTGCAAATTAACCTTTTCTTAGTAAGGATGGCCTGGACCAGGAAGCATTTGTGTGGCGGGACACAGGCGACCCCCTTCCCACACCTGCAAGCATCTCCACAATCCTTTTGACCCGTCATTTTGCCCAGGGATCCATTCAGCTCTTGCATTATCACCTCCAAAACCAGCCCCTCCCGTGCACACCGACAGGGGAAGGATGGAACGGTGCTTTTTGAGAGAGCAGGGAGAGAACGACATTGACGGTTGGTTATATGAGCTGAGCTCCCCAGCAGGTGGATAGCTGCTCCCTTTGGGACACCGATACTCCTACGTGGGCACCAACCACACACGGCATGCAGAATGCAGGCTTTCTACATAAGCACGAGCTTGAACACAAACTAGGCAGAAATACTTTTCCTGGACCAGCGTAAAGAGAAAAGTCATGTAAAGGAGAGACCCCAGGTGAGGTGCACGTTCCCCCTTCTCTTTAAACAAAGAAAACAAAAAAACTCCAAGAGTATCTTTGAGTAAGTTCATTGAGAAAGCTTCAGCGTGTTCCGGCCAACAGCTCAGATCTTCCTCATGCAGAGGAAGAGCCTTGGAGCAGGCAGCTCAAGAAATGAAAAACTAAGAGGCTGGCTGGAAGCCCTTGCAGGTTGTAATGCATCCACCCAACTCTTAACCTGAGCATGTAACCTCCCTGCACATCGGAGGCAAGAGTGCGGGTACCTGAGGGGGACAAATGACTGATTTTCATCACACTGAAGATTTAAAGGAACTCTAGAACCTCAGTGCTGTTGTGTCACCGTAAGAACCATCAGAGTACGTACAGCTGAGACGGCTGGAGAGCGCCCACGCACCCGGGACCATCAGTTCCACCACGTGCCAGAGAATGGCTGTTGGAGGAGCGAGCACGGCAACAACCTCCAGCTGCCGAGCTGGTGGGACCGTGAGTGGCGACTGCGCTTCCGGCTGGGGCAGTGCCACTGAAAGGGGATCCCCGCTTCTGATAAGCGGCGGGAGCAGGGAAACAATAGGTGATTTGATGAGAGCTGCTCTACGATACTCCTGAGAAGCCCCCCAGCCAGCCCCAGCCAGAGAGGAAATTGGGGGTTTCCACAGCAACCTGCTCAGGGCACAAAGGCCCAACTGTCTAGGGGGAAGCAGTGGAGGTGGCTCAGCACTCCTGTTTTAAGAAGGGATAGGGGTGGAGGGCTGGAGGCTTTCTGAAGCCAAGGTACCTGCAAGAGCATTTTTGTACAGCAGGAGTTTAATTGGCTATGGGTCCTCTAAGCGGGGAGGAGCAGTGCTGGAGGAGGAAGTAGTTACCGCAGCCATCAGCCGGGCTAAAAGGCAGGACTGTGGCTGGGGGGAAAAAAAAAAGCTGCAAGAAAAGCATGGCAGTTGGCTCCCAAATCTTATTAACACAGCCCACGACGTAGATAGAAAGCATAAGAAGCAAGCTGGTAGAGGGAACTAAGAAAGTCTTCTCTTGGGCACATAGAACTGAGATGAAAGAGAAGGTGGGAGGGGAAAAAAAACCAAACCCAAACACAAATGCATTTAACTTAAAATGGGGAGGTTTATAATTTATTTACACAAATATAAACAAAAATAGAAACATCTCTGAAGAAGGAAAGAAACAAACCAAGCACTGGAGGCTGATCAGTCTGTGATAATTAACTCATCCACACCCCAATCTTCATAGCTCCCATCTGGCAGGTAGCGACGGATGATGATGGGGATCTTGCGCGCTCTGAAGGGAGTACAGAGAGGTGAAGAGAAATGCCCCAGCCTTTACTATACCACCTCAGCAGGCAAGGGGAACTGAGGTGCTTAGTGGCTTCAGTAAGCTCATCAGCTTTAACTGAGAGGTCTGTGTAGCACTAGTGGTTTGCTACCATAGAGTAAAGTCCCAAGAACCTTCCCTCTTTTGTAGGTGCAAAGCACTGAGCGCCCTTACTCTTCAAAGCAACCAAAGACCTACAGCAGGTCAGCCCTGTGCTGCTACTGCAGGAATTGAGCCCTGTGAGTGGCACCCACTAGAAGACGACACTGAGCGGCCAATGCAGATATAGGGGAAAAAAAATCATTAAAAATAAATAAATCAAGCAACTTGAAGAACAAAGTTACTTTGATAGAAGACTTTTTCCCCTCAAGACACTACAAAAGTGACAGGATTCTGAGAATCTCCACAACGAACTGGTATTTGCAGAGTAGGGTGTGTGAAATAGGGACTATTCAGGTACCAAAGTGGTACACTGGGGTGGAGCACAGCACCTGCTAACAGTGTTTCCAGTCAGAAAGCAAGAAAATGCTGAACACAATTTAACTTAATGGGAGCAGATTTAAGTCAGCAGAATGTAATCAGTCTGGCATCTAACCAGGACATCAGGTTTCAACCCTATCAGACTTGAAAAGTAATACAACTTCTTTAATGATCGCATTCAGGGCCGTTGTTTTTCCAGTAGCTCCCTCCTGCCAAGAACTGCAACTGAATTTTGGCGCAGAAGAGGATGCCACTATCCTTTGTCACGCCCTGACTTACTTTCTAGAGCTCACATTCAGTGACAAGAAACAATTCACGGCTGAGCTGGGAGATCTGACAGAAACACGACCGAAGGAGCTTTTGGCAATGACAAAGGGAGCTGTAAGAGGTATAAAATCTGCAAAAGCAACTGCAGCCCACTGAGAAACTGGAGGAGCAGAGGGATGATTCGGTTCGAGAACAGGGACTTAATCAGTAAAGGAGCTGAGTTGCTCTGCTCGAAGGATACCCGCGTGTGATCTAGGTCACCAGCCACGCAGGCAAACTGCTGGCCAGCGGGAGCTCTGCTGGGGAAAGGTGGGCCTGTAAGTGGTCATCAAAAAGCTGTAGCCTCTGCTACAGTCAGAAAGGATTTCTCTCCCTTTCTGTAAGCAGGGGACGTGCCTTTCCACAAGCACAACAAGCCAAGAGCGCAAGGGTGCTGGAAAAAGAGTGTTTAAGGGGATCTCTGCACCACCAGCCTAACTCTCATTTCATTTTTTTTGCCAGCAGTTCATCTGAACGCGGCTCTGTTCAGCTGGCTGCTTCAGATCAATTCAGCAAACTAAACTGATTCCAGAAAGATGAGGACCTTGGCTTCTCATCCTAGAAATAAAGAACACTCGGCCTCTAAAGTAGGAGAGCTCAGGGCACTCCCGATCACCAGGATTTTGCATAAGCAACTCGGATGAGAGAGGGGAGCTGCAGGAAGTCCCAAGGGGACTCCCTGCCATCGAGGGAAGATGAGGTTGTCTTGGAGTAAGCTGCTAAATGCTGGGATGAGGAGATGACTGATGGCTTTATGGAAATCAATATGCTTACCACCAGAGCCTGGGACTTACTTGAGTTCTTTCATGGCAATCAGCAAGGGGTCTGTCTCTCCTTCCAGCTCCACCATCACAGGGGCACACATCCTGCGTCAGAACACCAACAGTTATTCGAATGAAGGCGCAGAGAGAGAAGCATGTGCCTACCTGCACCACCTAGACGAGGGCCAGTGGAGTAGGAGGGTGGGAAACCACCCTGACAAGGCTGATTTGCTCTCTTATGCATTTCAGGAAAAGAATTCATCCATGCGCTTACAGACTGAGCTTTTACTTGAATGTTTTTCTTGACCCATCCCTCAGGCTCTGCTGAGCAACTGGTGCTCAAGGGCTGGTCAGATCCAAAGCCTTTTAGTCACCCCTGCTGTACTTAAATGTGAGGGAAAGAGTGGTTCTAAAATTAATCCTATGAAGAGGGTGGAAACACCGTGGAACGAGCACACCTCCTGCAACTCCACCGCGTCTCTTACACTCTGGTTTGCTCACACCTTCCAGGCTCTGTTTGAGGGCAAGTGAAGGGCTGGATTTACCTTGAAAATATTGAACTCTAGCCCAGGAAGAAAAAAAACCTAAGCGTTTTGTAGAGTGTTGTAACAGCAGAGCAAACATGGGGGGTGATATCCACCCACTACGTGGTGGCAGCAGAGAAAGTTCCCGTTATGTGTGGGTAAGGCCACTGGGGGCTGCTGCTGGCCCAGGCTCAGCAGGGAAGGCAGAAGATGTAGAGCAGAACCAGACACCAGAGTGTTTTGGGTTAAAGGCCTGGCTCGGGGCCCATCACATCTCCTCCCCCATTTCTCTGAACACAGAGCAGGACTGTGTGAAGAAGAGCTTGGCAAAGCGTCGCTTAAGGAAAGATCTGACCACCACCTACGAGTTTCTAAGTGACGCAGAGGCACGGCCTGGCTCTGAGGGTGGACCTAACCAAGCTGAGACTCAGAGATGTGCTTTCAGACAAGCCTTGCCACAGCCCAGTAATCTCGCTTTTTCAAACAACACAGAACTTTCTGGTATGAATTATTAAACCAAGTCTAGACGGGTGAATGGACAGAGCTGAGAGCAGCCAGCCTCGACAGCACCTAAACCAGGCTTTAAGTGTTGTTATCGATTATTTGATTAAGGAGTAGAACATCTCCCTGCTGGGGAGAGGCTGAGGGAGCTGGGGCTCTTTAGCTTGGAGAAGAGGAGACTGAGGGGGAGACCTCATTAAGGTTTACAAATATGTAAGGGGTGAGTGGCAGGAGGCTGGAGCCAGGCCCTTCTCGGTGATGGGACAGGGGGCAACGGGTGCAAGCTGGAGCATAGGAGGTTCCATGTAAACATGAGGAGAAACTTTTTCACCGTGAGGGTGACAGAGCACTGAACAGGCTGCCCAGGAGGGGTGTGGAGACTCCTTCCCTGAAAACATTCAAAACCCACCAGGATCTGTTCCTGTGTGGCCTGCCCTGGGTGACCCTGCTCTGGCAGGGGGGGTTGGACTGGATGATCTTTTGAGGTCCCTTCCAACCCCGAATATTCTGTGATCTTTTTTGAATGAGGCCATACTATTCCAAATACCTGTGACCCGTTACACCTTGCCACAACACAACCACATGCAAGAGATTTCATGATGGTTACTCCGTTCCCAATTCTTACAGCCCTGTGGTATGACCTGAAGACGTTCTGCAGCATCCCACCCTTTTGCAAAAGCCAGTTCTGAACTTTCCAACCCGCACTGGCTCCCTCACGAAAGACAGAAACCAGGATCACATTGTTCTACGTCACGTTCCCTACTCATTTTGCCTGTGACCTAGGCAGGTGCACTGCTGAGCTTCTCCTCAAGCCACAAATACCGCAGAGATAAAGAGACTTCCCAGGCAACTAAGAGCTCCGTGGTCCCTCGCTTCAGTGCTGACCAAGATGTGATCTGCAAGCTTGGCAGTCGCGTGAGGGATTATATGAGACTCGGGAGGAAAGCCGCTGTCACTGGGAAGGAGGACAAGGCTGCATTCGGGATACAGACGGAAATACTCACGCTATCTGGAGGGCGCGAGTGCCCAGGACTCTGGCTCGCTCGTATTTGGTCATGTAGGGAGTGGTGATCCGCTTCTGGTTCGCCTGCTGCCGCTCGCCCGAGGGGAGGATCTCCACGTTCTCCTGTCCCTCCTGGGGAAAGCCGACCAGCGCTGCAGCTCGGCTGCGCCCGCCTCCGAGGCCCCGCGGTTCCGGGAGAGCCCCCGAGGCCTCCCCAGGTCGTGACTCAGCCCTCCGGTACCACCACAGTCCCCGGGGCACCCACCTCCTCCGGCTGCGTTTTTACAGGGTGCAGAGGAACCCCTGGGGGGGTGCTGGGAACCCACCTCCGCCCACTTCACCTCCCCAGAGGTGGGCAGGGAAAGCAGCAGAGCCTCCAGGAAGGACCTTGCG
>JAAGNO010024685.1:0-84875 GCA_033439905.1 Ceryle rudis
CGGCCTCCGGGCCGGGCCAACCTTCCCCCACAACCTCCGCCCCGCCGCCGTCAGCCCCGCCCCTCAGGCGGGGCGGGCAGGGAGGAAGTGGCCCGGGGAGGCCGGAAGCGCCGTTGACGAGGGGCTGGCGAACAGGGCGCTGGGCGGTGAGTGGGGTCGGAGTGAGGCCCGGCGGCGGGTCCATCGGGGGAGCGGCGCGGGCAGGACTTTCCCGCTGGGGTTGTGCGGCAGAAGCACCGGCTTCTCTGAGGACGGGGGAGGCGGTGCGGCTGGGTACCCAGAGGGCTCCCGGGCTTAGAGAGGAGGCCTGCGGCAGCAGGTGCCTCACCGGATTGGGGGTGTGGGTGTTTCTGAGCTCTGTGAGAGGTGGGGAGAGAAATCGCACGTCTGCAAGGCACGGGTGGGGAGAGGGAGGTTGTGAGGCGAAGGATTTGGGCAGGGCTTTGGGGTTGGCACGCTGACGGCCCAGAGGTGGAAGGGGTGGGACTTTTTGGCAGTATGACTTGGGGCTCTGTCTCGGACACTGTTTTAAGAAGCACTGGATCCCGCGTGCCTTGTTTTGCTGTTGAAGTGACGCTGGCTTGCAAAATGTCTGTTTTACTATCTGTTTTACTCTCAGCTCTGCTTGTCTACTTTTTGGAAGACTCGAATGTGTTTACTGAGCAGGCTAACCCTTCTCTGAGGCTTATCGACGCCAGGTAGCGAACTAGTTGCAGGTTCTCATACCCTTAATGAGCATGTTGCTTCAACACAAAAGATGCAACCTTAAGGCCTTTTCAGGCACAGAGCACTTGACCCAGCTGCTGCAGTAGCAAGATCTCTGCTACCATGGTTAGAAGAGTGATTTAACCCTTGCAAAAGGAAGGAGTGAGCATTAGCCCAGAAGGCAGCAGTTGTCCTGCACTGGGTTCTCCCAGGCAGCTCCAAAGTAAGTATGTAACTTGGTTAACGTTACACAGGTTATAGCATATTGTAGCTTAGTGATGTGTTGGTAGCAGCATTTATGTCTGGTGCTAATTGTTGTCATTTTTAGTAGGCATTGCCAATGGATGAACTGGTGCATGACTTGGCCTCAGCCTTAGAGCAGACTTCAGAACAAAACAAGTTGGATGAGCTATGGGAAGAGATGGCCTTAAGCCCACGGCAGCAGAGGCGTCAGCTTCGCAAGAGGCGGGGTCGTAAACGGCGCTCAGACTTCACGCATCAGGCAGAACATGCTTGCTGCTACAGTGAGGCCTCAGAGTCAAGTCTGGACGAAGCTATCAAGGATTGCCGTGAGGTGCTGACAGCCAATTTCAGTGACTCTGATGACATGACAGTGGTCAAACGACACCCAGCTCTCAGTGCCACCCTGAGGAGCAAGCAACACTCGTGGCATGAGTCAGACTCCTTTACAGAGAACGCGCCTGGTCGACCTCTCAGGCGCCGACGGAAAGTCAAACGTGTGACATCTGAGGTGGCTGCCAGCCTCCAGCAAAAGCTCAGGGTGTCAGAGTGGAACTACGAGAGAGGCTGCAGGTTCAAGTCAGCCAAGAAACAGCGACTTTCACGCTGGAAAGAAAATGCCCCCTGGACATCATCCAGTCATGGTCTTTGTGAATCAGGAGAGAACAGGCCTTTCCTCAGCAAAGGGGGAAGGAAGGAACGGATGGAGTGTGAAGCTGATGAACAGAAACAGGGCTCAGATGAAAACATGTCAGAATGGTGAGATCTCTGTTTCTTCCCTGTGCTAGTCAGATGGTCACCTTGCGTGCAGCTGCTTGTAAATCCTGTGCCTTGTTTTTAGAAGTTCTTATCAAAATTATTCTGTGTTGTTCTCTTTTTTCAGAGGGGAAGTCTCAGCTACTTCTAAACTGTAGATTTTTTTCTAAGTCTTTCCTGTTAATGCTGTACTGATGATACAAAGCACTTCCTTGCAAAGTTGGCGAGATGTTATGTATTTGGCTGCTGATACCCAAGGAGCCCTCTGAAACATCTATGGCCCTGCAGCTACAAAGTGGCATGCTTGTAGCCTGAGGTTTGGAGAGTAAATCCACCACTGGCACTTGTGTTGTGTGATTGATACGGCTTCTTGTTTTCAGAATTTGCTATAAATAGTGGTAAAGAATAGATCAGATGTCCCATCGAGTGCTAGTGCTCTGTGTAGGTACCGTGTGAACCGCAGTCAAAGCATCTTGTTTGCCATTCTGCATCTCTGCTCTGGATCTGGACTAAGGTTTTGCAAGGCTAGCTATGGGGAGAATGTTGGGAGAGGGTAAAGAAGTTGGAGGAAGCTTAGATTACTTACAGGATAAGCCTGTGCAAACTGTGGAGTCTGGCATGTCTTTGTGTCCCAATTTTGTAAAACTTCTATGAATTTCTGTTAGCATCTTGTACAAGGGATGAAAACCAAGAAGTGTAAATGTCATGGTCTGAATTTGTGTGTCACTCTTGGAAAACTTTCCCCTTGAGTGTGACTTCTATTGTCTCTATAGAAGGTTTGAAGTTACAAAACTGCTTCTGTACAAAGAGATTTTTTGGGTCAGAAAAGAAACAGCTTCCGAGAAATGGAGGGGATTTCTTAATGAATGGTATACAGAAAGTGAATAAGGATGCTTATTTCCTAATTATCATTGTAAAAAGCAGGAAACACTGAGGAAACATTTAAAATAAAACAAACAAAGCATTCTTTTTCATGAAGCACGAGGTTTGGAACTCTACTGTGGGCCATTTCGGAGGTAAAAAAAAATTAAGTATGTCCAAAAGGGGGATGTGGAGCACAGATTTAACAGAGGCTGTTAAGCATTACAGCCCAGATGGAAGGTCTGGCTCAGGAAGTCCTTAAACTGCTGACTGCTGGAAGCTGGAGGAATATACAGAGGAAACAATTGGTCTGCATTTGTCGTGTTCTCATATGCTTTCCTCAAGCATCCACTGTGATAGGCACTGTCAGACAGAGGACGGTAGATTTGGGCAAGTATAATGGTTTGATCCAGTATAGTTGTTCGTAAGTTAAGCAAGGTTGATTTAAGTGTACTGGCTGCCTAGCTCCTGCAGAGTGGACTGGTGGCACTTGATTATTGAGGGCTTTGTGGATAATGGCTGGAAGGGTAAAGTTCTCAGTGGTATTTTCAGGGAGACTGTGAAAAGCATAGATTGTAATATGTCCTCACTGTCCTGATCCGGGAGACCTTTGTTGTATTTTTACTGAATGAAATGTGGTTTGTATGTAATCATTACAGGGTGGAAGTAAGAAAAAAGTGGTCATTTTTTTTTCTCCTTAAAAAGTGGCTATTGTTGGCTTAAAAAGTGGGTGCAAATTTGGCCTTTTCAAAAGACTAGCCTTTTTGCTACTAGCTGTTAAAAGCACTTTCATCTTTTCAGAGCTATTTGCCTGCAGTCCACGAAAGGGAATGTGCTGAGTAGCCCCTGAATGTTGCATGTCAGTGGTGATGGACTGAGAGATACCCTTACTTGATGTGGCAGTGATGGACGGTGTTCCTTGAGGGCTTTTTTCCACCAGTCAGAGTCTGTTCCATCATGTCAAACTTGAACTTAAACCAGCAGGCTTTCATCCAGCCTTTATTTGTGTCAGTCTTTGAAAGAGTAAATAAACAGCTTTGTCTGGACTGTTACTTGAGGACCATGCTGGGAGAGGGCTTTGTTCTGTCTCAGTTGTCCCTTGCTCTCAAACTAATTATTGTGCAAACGTCTGCATCAGATGACATTTACCATCTGCTGCCAAGTCCTTAGGATTCTCTTTGGAAAGCCAGGGGTTGGAATATTTGACCTCTCCAACACCACATGTGTGATCTGTGCTATGACTCACTGGGGAGGGTCAAAGTTGGAGAGTGAAATACATACAACCCTTTTCACTGCAGAGTATCTATCCCTCATGTCACTGAAGGATCGTGCTTTGGTCTCTGCTGCTCTAAATATAGCACTTCGCTGTTAGCAGCAGAGTGAAACTGGCTGTGCTTACCTCAGTCTCACTGTGCTCTAGCTGTTTCTTCTGGTACTGTAAGAGAAGTACTTTGCACAGATGTATCACAAGGGCATATCCTGAGGAAGGAAGAAGAAAATTGGATGCCTAGGAAAGCGAATGGTGTGGTTGTCATGACAAGCTGATGGGAGGGAAAGTCACTGATAACAGTGTATGGGACTTGGAAGCAGTCTGTGGTGATCTGATGATTTACAAAACACTTCGCTACTGAATTAGTTCCACTTACTGTTCATTCCTCTAGCAGTGGGGAGTGTAACAAAATGAAGTTGTATATTCAGAACTGATTTTTTTTTTTTTTTCCTCCCCTCCATTGACAGTTGCTTTTATGTGGTGTAGAACTGAATTTCTGTAAATGCTAAAATATCCAGCGCTTTCTCTGCTTTCTAGGAGGCTCCTTATTCTAAGTCAGATCAGGAACTTACTGTATTTAGTAGATAAACTCCTATTCACCGAGAAAGCTTTGGGTATGGATCCATAATGAGGAGGTAGTTTTTATAGTTTGCTCGTGGGACTGCACCCAGTCTTTTCCTGGAGGAAGATGTGCTGCAGTGTTGTGACTAAAAATGTGTGTGAAATGAAACCTTTGAAATTGCCAAACATGGCAAAAGATGAACACAAACTGATAGAAGGAAGGATGTGCAGGAACATGATGAGGAAATCATGGTGGTTCTAAGTTGGTTAATGACATGACTCAAAGCCTGATCTGTAAAGGATTGTGGTAACAACAGAGGAAGCAAGGGGGTCTTAGTTTAAGTAGCCATTTGTATATTTGTAGGAAGGTGGCAATTAACTGCTGATACTGTTTGAAATAGCATACCCTTCTGTCCCTTACTGCTCTGTGATTCTACATCCATAATAAAGCAAAGGCAAATTATATAATGAGTGCTGAAGTTCTTTCTGTTGTTGGTCTAAGCTCAGCACTCCCAGAATGGTCTGGGTTTGGCTTGAGGGCAGAACAAGCCATAGTATGAAAACTGCCTGAAAAATCACTTTAAAAGATGTGCTCACTAGTGAGAGATGTGCAGTTTGTCCAATCTACTCTCAAGTGCCATAACTCCTAACATGAGTTAAGATGTTTTTTTCAGACTGGGCATTGTACTGACCCACCAGTGCTGTGTGATTTCACTGGCTTGATGTTGATGTTTATTGTGGTTTAACCTGGATATGCAGTTCAGCCTTACACAGCCTTCTGCTCACTCCCCCACAGTGGGATGAGGGAGGGAACTGGAAGAGTAAAAGTGAAAAAACTCGTGCATTGGGATAAACCCTGTTTGATAGGTAAAGCAAAAGTGCAAAGAAAAATAAGGAATTCATCCAGTGCTTTCCATTGGCTTGCAGATACTTAGCCATTTCTGGAAAAGCAGGGCTCCATCCCGTACAACACTTGCTTCGGCAAGCCCTTCCTCCTTCTTTTCCCCAGCTTTTATTGCTGAGCACAATGTCATATGGTGTAAGATATCCCTCTGGTCAGTTGGGGTCCTGCCTGCATACCCTCCCATCTTATTGTGCACCCCCAAACTGCTAGCTGGCAGGGCAGCGTGAGAAAAAGAGGTGGCCTTAGTTTAAGTACTATTCAGCAAGAGTTAAAACGTGTGTTATCAACACTGTTTTGGTCATAAATCCAAATAATAGAACCGTAGAGCTACTGTGAGGAAAACTTAACTCTATCCCAGCCAAAGCCAGTACGGTGTTTTGTCCTGGGAGTGTAACCAGTACTCTTCCTGAGTGTGCAGTAGAGTCGCTTTAACCTTTGGAAAGGAGCTGTGTCAATGACAGCCTGCAGTGGCAGTCAAGAGCCTGGCTAAGCTGATGAATTGGAGGCCAGTCTCTCTGTAAAGAAAAAATTCCTTTCTCTTGGAAGGCAAGTGACAAAGACAGAGTGTTCAGCTTCCCCTCCTTCTCCAGCCCAGCCTGACCTTCTGCAGCCCCTTGGTGCCTCTTGTTTTCTTATTTTTATAGAAAATCAATATCTCTCCTGACACAAACAATAGCTCAGGCAAAAGAATAAATGGGGGAAACCTGAGATCTCTGTCCATCACCTCTCACTTTAACTCCCCCAAACTATTTAATTATAAGCAAGCTTTGCTCCAGGTGTTTGCGACAGTGAAATTGCTAAATGAGGACCATTTTAACCAAAGATTGGGTGATCAATAACACTCTATAGCAGTAGCTTGTCGGATCAATAGCATTCATTATTTCATGGTTAAGGTAAGTAGCCTCCTTTGCAAGTGGAGGTCATTAATCAGTGCTTACTGGACCTGCAGAAAGGCTCGTGTAAGAGTCTAGTTTGTATTCAGCCCTGAAATGTAAAAGGGATGGTGAAGAGGGTGAGATCCATGAAAGTTTGTTCCAGTAAGGCACTGGCAATAATATGTATCTATAAGGGATTAAGGAGCTCTTGGTACAAGAGCATGCTCAAATTACTGTTAATACGATCTGGAATCTTGACAATGCTTTTTCCTTTCTCAGGCACCTTTCCTCTGAGGATGCTAAAACCCTTATGAAACAGTCACTCAATCCTCGCATCTGCTGCTTGTGAGGACTGTTAATCCTGGCTTTCAAAAGGGAAAGCAGACATGCTAAGAGTTTTGCCCAGGGTCATACAGTGAGTTGGTAGAGGAGCTAGGAATAAAACAAATGACTCGTGGTTTTCAGTCCTTGGCCTTAATTGCTATGGTGAATATGTGGGACGGTGAATGGATGGCCAAACTTTGTAATGGATTGATTTGGAATTTGATATTAACTTATATACTGAAACATGGTAATGATGTATATACTGTTCATCCTTTAGGTTTCAGTTACTTTTATACAATGATGAAGATGCAGAGTTCGTAGATACCCAGCATGAGGAGTTAATTTGGCTATACTTCAGAGTGCATTTTCTAAGAGCAATAATATGGCTCACGAAATGGGGTTTATTATGTGCCTGCAGTTCTTTGTTGACACAAGATGTGTCAACATCTTGCGGTCTCTTGTCCTTCAGCCTTTTGACTCAAGGGGTCTCCAGTTGATGCTGGTGTCTAATATGATCCAATGTCCCTGGAAAAGAGGGACCCAGAGACACTTTCCCACAGCCTGCCCTGATTGGAGTTTCATTCTAGTGCTGAGTTATACCTGATGTTCACATCTAAGGCCTTAATGCTAAGGGGACAGTAAGAAGTTTCTGATTTTTCTGATTGTTCCGATACCTCTCAGCTAAATCAGAGGTGATATTGCCCAAAGCATCCAAAGATTGATTTAATATCAGCATTAAAGCCATTATATGCTTAGGACTGACCTGAGCATGTACTTCTGCAACAAATATTCATCCAGCTTTACAGTCAATTAACAGCTTTCTACACATTAATTTCTAGTTTAATTCTTTGGTTCAAGAATTAAGTCTCCAGTAACTGCTTCAGCAAAAGCGAAGTGTGCTGTAATGAGGTTGCATTCAGCAGCAGCAAGTCGTGCTGTGTTAAGGTTTCTAGCTGAGGAGTTGTGAATGTACCAGCTGCTCTTCCCTCCAAATAAAATAAAAGTTACCACAGACTGAAGGGAGGGATTATGTATAACATTTTTTGGGGAAAAAAAAAAATTCTGAAGTAGAAAACTTCAGAGGGTATTTTCAGTAGCTGTAAGTGACCTAAGGACAGAGTTTTTTACTGCACTTAATTTCCTAGTGAGTATTCCAGACAATGTCATAGTTAGGTTATTAACTCTAGTACCTGAGGCAAATGCCATTGTATTAATTACTTTTTGATAACTTAGAACTAGACTAGATACAGGATTCTACTCTCTTTCAAGTAATGCACAATTCTAAGTTTTAACAGAAAGCAATTATAACCTGTGCTAGAGCCAGCCGCGTATCTGCGATGCAATTTTTGTGAGATATGTAAAGCATTTTGGACTCAGAGGAGCTAGTAAAATGTAATAAAGTGGTTTGTTTTTTTCTGGTTTGTTTTGTACCCGCTCCAACTGTAACAATGGTGCTTTCTGTTTGTTTTTGTTCCAGTGAAACCAGCAGTGTATGCAGCAGCAGTGATACTGGCCTGTTTACCAACGATGAGGGCCGCCAAGGTAATAACAACTGTCCTGTGGTTTTCCTCGTGTTGCTGAGGAAATTCTCTTACTTTGTCTACAAATGCAAAGAAAGATCTGTGTTTGAAGAGGGACAGAGAGGGAAGTATGTGAGAGAGGCCAGTGGCTGGGAGGGGCTAGAAGTTAAGAAATAAGCAGAGGGCTGCAAAGGTGCGAGTGTGGTAAATGTGATATACTTTGCATATCAATTCCATGATACTTGAAATGTAAGAAGCTATGATTATGGAAAGGCATAGAAATATGAGGAGTTGTAAAGCTCTCCATAAAGAAAGAGCAGCACTTAAGATTTGTTTCTGTAAGTGTTTTAATTGTTGTCTACATACTGTTAGTGCCTTAATCTGTTGTTTTCTCTATGGGCAGGAAGAGATAATCAGGGAAAAAAATCAGTTAGTACTGACAAGACACCTAATGGACTGTGCTAAGAAGGCAACAATAATATGTGACAGGTTTTATTTCTTTAAACATTCCTTCCTGCCTTGCTCTTGTATGTATTAGAGGAGCCTAGTATTTTCAACGCCTGTTGTAGAAATGTTTTTTTAGGAGGCTTGAGTGTGGACCATAATCTGGTTTTATTTATCAGTGACATCGTAGTGTCCAGTTTATGGGGGAGATGGCAGAAGTAAGTGTGAAAGAGGTTATAGTAGGCACATAGGCACTCAGAGCTGTATTTGGAACAGGTGGAGTGTGACCCTAGAAACCTGCAATTCTGCACAGCTTCTGCTGGTGTGCACTCTGATCCTGTCACATTTCACAAGCTAAGATGTGGCTGAGATCTCTTCTGGGAATATATGACTGCTAAAGGCAGTAGTATCAGTAATTTAGCAGGAAATGCTCCTTCCACTAGCTTGTTACTGACCCAGGTATCTGTGTGTGAGGCAACACAGTGATAGCGAATACATTTTTGTGTTTTCTGATGATACGTTAGGCTGTAAGGCCAATCTGTTGTAAACTTAGGTGACTATAATACTTTCCTTGAGAGTAGGGATTTCGAATGTCAGCTCTGACCTTTGCTAAAAAATTAACCATTTCCAGCCTCCCATCCTTCAAAAGCAACAGAGAAGTCAAAACCTTTTGTCCTCTCTTTTTACTGATGACTGTTCTGAGGGAACTGAAATTAGTGAGCACTTGCATATCAGATGATGTAGCAGGGTGGTGACTGAAGTGGTGAGCTTTACTTCATCACCCAAGCTGAAATTGATGTAGACTGGATAGTATGTGTGTATATACATTATATATATACTTGTCTATATGCTTGCCCTATATACTTGCCCTGATTTTGTACCTTGTTTTAGACATTAAATTTTGGCTGCTACTAGAAGTAGGATACCCAATATACCGAAGCATGTAGGACATACTACTTTAATAATATCCAGTTACAGCCTAGATACCTACAGTCTAGTACCTGTCTAAGTACTAGAAGGGATTTGTCATTCTAATCATCAGGCCTCTGTCTGTTAGACAGTTATACACTATAACAGGTTTCTGGCCAAGATGTTTTAGCTTACAGATATGTTAAAAAGGGTTAAAAAAAAGTTAAATAAGAAACATCTCCCTTTCATTATTTTAGACAATTTCTATGCAAAAAATAAATAATAAACAGCAGCTCCCCACTTCAGTCACATGGAGACAGCATAAAGAGCAAAAACTTTTTTGTTTTGGTTACAGATCTTCGTCTCTAGAAACAGTTTTCTAGTACAATTCCAAGATGAATATTGGGAAATTTAAGACAGCAATGTACTTAAATTGAATGTATTTTCCACCCCCTCCCCTTTCTTTAGAGTTTATATGATGAAATATTGATGCCGTTGCTAATTAAATAGGTTGTCTTTGCAATTCCAGCTACAAGTACACTGCTGTGAGCAGCGAATGGTACTAGTTTATAATTTGATTGTAAGCTTTTTAAATTTTATTTTAAATGCATTGGAATCTCATGGTGAAAGTTGTTGTGGTATTAGCATACGATCCTGATTGTTAGCGTTGGTCCTGTGAAAGTAGTGGTTTGAGATGTGACAGTGCACTGTGCTCACAGATCTGAAACTGTAGGTATGTTTTTGCACAAATTATTTGAAGAACTATCCAACATTACTTAATTTACTATAAAGTGTGTAGGGATATTTACATTTTAAAATTTGTCACAAGCATGCTAGGTCAACTGACAAATCACAGAAATAAAAATGTCAGATTTGGGATGAAGTGTTCTGGCTCTCCTACCCATTGCTGATTTGGGTTGGGTTTGGTTGTTGGTAATGTGCCAGATTTCAGGATTCTTACTAGGGTGAGATTTTTTTCTTTTCTTGTTTTTTTTTTTTTTTACTTTTTCTTTTTTTGCTTGGCAATATGTGTGGGTAGGCATAGTGGACTTCAGTCAGGAATAATGTAACTTGGTGAGGAAAGGAGAGTAAGTGGGGATGTTTGAGTTGAGACTTAATTGTAAGCAAATGGGAGTTTTCCTGTAAGTCAGGTGTATTATTTTTTCAAGGCAAGGTGAAGTACCTTGCAATTACACAAGACTTTGTTAGTTGGCCTACTGAAGAGCTATGTCAGGTTCTTAGCCTTCTTGCTGATTTTTTTTTTTTTTTTTTTTTTCTTGCACTGCTCACACACTACTGCTCTAGGGGGATTTCTGGTTAGGCAGTTTACCATGAACGATGTCTGATGCAGGTCAATTTTACACTGCAACTGCATTAACTACAGTGACCCTGCATCACAGAGACTTTGGTCATGACACCTGTTGCTGCTGCTCTGTAGTGCTGCAGAGGGTTGTAATTCTGACAGATTCTAAGAAATTCTGATTGAGAAAGACTCGCACCATGATTAATACTTACCCTCAGGGTGACCATTTGTAATCACAGAATAGTAGGGTTTGGAAGGGACCTCTAAAGATCATCTAGTCCAACCCCCTGCCAGAGCAGGATCGCCTAGAGTAGATCACACAAGAACAAGTCCAGGCAGCTTTTGAAAGTCTGCAGAGATAAAGACTCCACCACCTCTTTGGGCAGCCTGTTCCAGTGCTCCGTTACCCTCACAGTGAAGAACTATTTCCTCGAGGTTGAATCTCCTGTTTTCCAGTTTATGGCCATTGCCCCTAGTTCTTTCACTGGACACCACTGAGAAGAGCCTGGCCCCATCCTCCTGACACCTACCCTTTAGATTTTTATAAGCATTGATAAGACCCTCCCTGAGCTTCCTCTTCAAGCTAAACAGACCCAGCTCTCTTAGCCTTTCCTCATATGGTTGGTGCTCCAGGCCCTTAATATCTTAGTGGCTCTGCGCTGGACTCTCTCCAGTAGTTCCTTGTCCTTCTTGAACTGGGGAGCCCAGAACTGGACACAGTACTCCAGGTGAGGCCTCACCAGCACACAGTAGAGGGGGAGGAGAACCTCCCTCAACCTGCTGGCCGTGCTCTTCCTAATGCATCCCAGGATTCCTTTGGCCTTCTTGGCCACGAGAGCACACTGTTGGCTCATGGTCATCCTGTTGTCCATTAGGACTCCCAGGTCCTTTTCCCCAGAGCTGCCCGCCAACAGATTAGCCCCCAACCTGTACTGATACATGGGGTTGTTCCTCCCCAGGTGCAGTTTTGTGTTTTCCTCTTAGCTGCTTTCTTAGAAGACTAGGGATCTTTCTTAGCAGTGAGTATGCTCCTTACTCCGTGAGCTTGGTGTTCTCCTGTTGTGAAGTCTCTCCCGTGACAGCCTATATTGTGTGCCAAATGATTGGCCTCTACCTCCATCACAGTAATTACTTCAGAGAAAGAGTTCTGCATAAGACATCACACAACACCGAACTAGGGTTGATGAGATGCAGTTGCAACGGAGTGCTAAAGCTGCCCTAGGCAGGTCTATAAAGAGGGCTTTGTTCTATAGGGAAATTCTGTAGACTGATGAGTTGGATAGTTTAAAGCATTTAGTGAAGCCCCATAGTTACTGCAGATCATTGAAACAGAATACAAATAAAAGGCTCTTCAGGAAGGAATTCCTAATGAGACTTCTACTGTTTCACATTTACCTATGTTTTGTGGGACTGTCACAGGGCACAGTGATGTTACTTGTGGCTAATTCTGTCCTATTTCTTTAGGAGATGATGAGCAAAGTGATTGGTTTTATGAAGGAGAATGTGTTCCAGGATTCACCGTCCCCAACCTTCTTCCCAAGTGGGGAGCTGACCACCGATCTGAATTGGAGCGGATTGATCCAGGCCTGGACAAGCTCTCAGATTCCACGTTTCTTTTGCCCTCGCGGCCAGCTCAGAGAGGTGAGGTCCATAAGGGATATCATGCATTTAAGAATTTCTGATGTGGTGGCAAGAGTAGACTCTGTTCATAGGTGCTGCAATTTAAACTGATATTATTGATCTGGCTGGGTTTTTTTAAGTGATCCAGTTAAAAATAGCTGCACTACTGGAGAGGGTACTAAAAATACCAGCTGCCCACATTTTTTGACTCTTCTTTTTTTTAAATAGGAATTTGATTTGTGAATACATTGGCATATCTACATCTTGCAGATTGACGAACGAGAGGGAGGGTCTGATCTGATCACTGAATTAACTGTTTTTCCTGATGGTTTTGTTAGGAAGAATCTTCTGTATTCACTGTTCAGTATTTCTGGGTTTGTTTTTCAGGATTTCATGCTCGCCTGAACCGCCTTCCAGGAGCTGCTGCCCGTTGTCTCCGAAAAGGTCGGAGGAGGCTTGTTGGCAAGGTATTCCCTTTTCCAATACAAAATTTTGTATTTCCAATGTTGATTGGTCCTGGAAGTACTATCCTAAGATATTATGTGAATTGTTTTCTGCACAAAGGGGCCCTGTACATTTTTTTGTTTCATGTATTGTTTGATTTAACTGCTTTGACTGTCAGAAATGGAGTGACTAACTGAATTTTAAGGCAGGTTTGGAGTAGCAAATACAGTTGGTCAGTGTTAAAAGCAGTGTAAAAGGAGGTCTGAAGATGAATGACAGAGAGCATAAATATCTAGAAGATTTAGACAGAATGTAGGGGAAAATGATGATGGCATGAAACTTGTGCTTGCTTATAATCTGAGACTATAAGGGCAGAGAGGTGACTCAAAGGTGAACTAAAGCCACATTTTAGGTAGGGAAGCAGACTGATAAGAATGGCAGCAAATAAAGGTGGTTTTAGCAGTTGCAGTTTTAGTGGGAGACAGAAGAATACAAGGTTGTACACAGTAATGCAGACACAGTTACCCAAAGGCATTGACTGGGTTTATTATATGTATGGCAAACAACAAAATATTAATCCTGTTTCTAAAGGAATAAGCAGGAGTTTGCAGATGAGTAAAAGAGGGAGGGATACATCTGGTTTGGTCTAGATCTTGCAGTGTTAAGTGCTGCTGTCTGTAGTAAAAGATGTTTCTGAGAAGGAAGGCATTAGTTGCATTTGGCTTTTCTCTTATGGAATGTGCTCTGTGCTTTTGAAAATATTGGCATATGTACTGAGCTGACTGGCTTTAGAGAGTCTGTGAGAAAGGTGTGTTAAAGGGGCTTGGAGTCTAGAGGAGTATGACTTCTTCCTTCTGTTCAGTCACACTTGAAACATCCTTGTTTGCCCCTTCTTTCTTCCACTCACCTTGCTTAATTGTAACCATCATTTAAAATATGAATCCTCAGCTGGCAAGAGACTGGCTTTGGGTAGGGCTCCTCAGGCCACCTGCAAGTGGCTGGGCCTGTCGGCAGCACCTCTAATGATCCAAACAAGAAGGATAATATTTACCTGTTTAATTCATCTTCATCACCTTAAAGGGATCTTTGTCATTTGCAGTGGAGGTCACTGCTCCCCCTTCCCCATCTCTCTCTAAATTGTAATCATAAATAATGAGTTTCATTCAGAGCTCCCCGCCAGCGAGCTGCTAATTACCAAAAGTACGGCTTGTAATTTACACAGTAATAAACGGTAAATTTAAACATTACGGCACTTTAAGTTAATAATTTTCCTGCTGTAGCAAATAGCCCATCTTTCACCCCTGCTGCTACAACTCCCCCCCCAAACTTTGAGTGTGTTTTGCCTGTGTACCTGGCACAAACAAATCTTAGCTGTGAAAGCCTTTTACCCTCATCTTCAGACCCTTACTGCAAAGTCTTATTTCTTTCTTGGAGGTAGTTGCTATGTAGATATGAACAGCTGGTGCTTCAGGCTGTGTGTGTACGTGTGTGCCAGCATCAAGCATGTACACAGGGCAATGTCTTGCAGGGAGAAATGTGCTCCCAGAGCAAGTCCTTTCTCCTAGGATCTACCATTTCTTTAGCAGCTAGAGGTCCTGCTGCTGAATTGCTGCTTTCAGAAAGGGCAAAAGCTTCATGCATGCTTCTTGTTTCATTCACCTGTGCTTGGTGAATTGCCATTGTTAGTAAGACAGTGGGATGTCTTCTCTCTCAGCCTGTTTCTGGCTCAGCTGACCCCAGCAACCTGAAAGTAAGTGCTTCTCAGACATTTCCCCTGTTCTTAACTGCATCCTTGTGCTGCATACTTTATACTGGTCCAGTCCTTGGTGCAACCCTGTGCAAGCAAGTATCATCACTAAAATAATAAAACCAAAGCCCCACAAATAAAGCTGAATGACATTCTGCTGTTCTAATTAGTTAAATCAGCTCAGTTGAGGCTTTAAAAGCAGAGGGTGAAGATGTTTAGCTCAGACTGGGCTGGGAAGGAAAGAATGTGGCCCAGGGGAGCAAGATCTGTTCTCACTGGCAGCAGGAAACTATTATGTCTGCTCACTGTGTGAGAGTCTGCAACCTTTTACCTGTCTTTGTGTTTCAGGAGACCTCCATGAGCACTCTGGGCACCGAGAGGCTAGGTCATATTGTTAGTGATCCACGCCAGAAAGAGTAAGACACTTAACAGCTGTTGTGTAGAACTTTGAGAGGGGAGGGTCCTCTTCTCTCCTGGGACTGAAGGAAATGAAGGTCTGTGTGGTAACTTAAGCATGGAGTGACCAGTGGAATGGGAGACAGTCCTCTACTGATGGCTTCTCCCTTCTACTGATGGCTTCTCCTTTTTCTTCTTTGCAATTGCTGACTTCCCTTTCATTTATAAGGCTCCCCCATTGTGTGGATGCTGCTGAAATGCCCTTCTGGTTACAGTCAGCATTTTTTTCCCCCCTCCATTATAATCTGCCATTGCACTAACTGCAGGTCTTCTGAGAAGACCGAGTGCTATATGTTAGTTGTTTAAAAAGCTTCAGTGTGGAGTCACGCTATGGGCACATATCCAAACTGCCGAAATTATGCTGACAAGGCAGCGATGAAATTGCTTTCTCTTTTTTTGGTGTTCTGTCTCCTTCCCCAGTTACTGTATTTTAACTGTAGTCAGCACTGGAAATAGTCATGGTGCCTATGCTTTGGCATCCCTCTAATGCCGTTCTTGTTGGGCAATGGATAGGGTAAGGATGGCACCTCTTGACTTTAGTGCAGTGGGTTCAGCCTTCACCAGCAGTTGGTATTCAGTTTTCTTCCTTGGATCTGAAATTTGTTTTGTTTTTGTTTTTTAATATAAGTCCTGCTAATGCTTAATCTTTCTTGTTTTCCCTCCATCTTTGTTCCTCCCTTCCTCTTCTGTCCTTACCCCTAAACCTCCATTTTTCTTTTTTCCTGTGTTTGTTCCTTCCTTGGCATTGCTGCCACCTGTCCTTCTGACTGCCTTCTTCCAGCTTTTGGTTACCATCTGTGGGGAAGAGAGATCGCAACCAGGTAAGCTGACTCTACACTTTTTATTTTCTTGGTTTCCTTCTCTTTAGAAAGAACAAAGTGCTACCTTCTGATTTCCCACACACTGTGGCTTGTGCAGATGAGGTAAGGTAGTCCTGTCCTTTCTTAGACTGAGCTTTGAAAATAACCCATGTCTCAGGCATTATATTGTCTGTTTAAACCGAATAGCTCAGGATCTCCTTTTGTCTATTTCCCCAGTTCAGGTTAGTGTAGGCCTTTCAGACAGTGAGTGGGAGGGAAGATGCCTCTTGGCAGGAGGAGCTTTGGCCTCTCAAAATTCTATAAGAATTGGAACATTTTTCTCTTTTTAAGTACTTTGGTTTTTTTCTTGTTCGACTCAAGCTTCTACCTGATAGTCTTATCAACAGATAAGGGGAAAAAAAATGGCAAGCTGATTGTAGTTAAATAGCAACCATAACAGGAAAATGTAAGAGGTGATAAACAAGAGTAATAGGCATTCTTGTAACTGAAATTCTTGTGTATGCACTTCTATATTCTCCGCTAAGTCTTTCATAGCTTCGGTAATAGAGGCTTTTTCATAGGAGAAAAATTGGTTCTTAATAGCAGAAAGCAAAAAGGATCTTCTGTTTCATCAGTTGTGTTGTACCAGTGTTCCTAACCATGCACACTCCCTTCTGTTCCTTTTGGACTTGTTTTTTGGTTGGTGAGCAGTGAGATTGAAATCTGGTTCATTCTTCAGGTGACTAAATGTACATATATGGCAAGAAAGAATTTTCAGACCTTTGTGCGGTTGTGTATTTTCCATTATTGAGGACATTTCACATACCATTTTTATATTGCTAAAGATAAGAAAAATAGCAACATAAGCTTTAAAATGACCAAAATAAATTACTTTTGTGTTTCTTAAATGAATTTGAGTCAGCTACAGAGGGTTACTGGTGATTTCCCCCTGCTATCCAGCTGCAGTGTTACTTCACTTGATGGTAAACTAACAGTCCAATTTGATGAGGAGCTCCTTGATAGCAGCAGCTTTGTGGTGCATAGTGCCTCTTTTTTATTCAGAAAAGTTAAAAGCAAAGACCTAGTATTGAGTTCTAGAGTTGCAGATAGCTTTTATGATGAGTCCTGCTACAGCTGTGGATTGCTCATTTGTCCTTATTTAAAAATGCATCCGCAATCCTAGTAATACAAGAAAAGTGTTCTGGAGATTGCTGTAGCACTTGGCAAAGCAGATGGGAATGAATTTCCTGCTTGCAGTGTGGATTATAAATAAAGAAGAGATGCTGAATGGAAATGTAGTGCAGGTACCCCAGAGAAGCAAGCTACCATTCTGAACCTGTTATGTGTGTATTGAGCAAAGCTTGCTCCATGCATTGAGTGACTAGATTATTCCATTTATGTCCTTTCCTTTAAAAAATAATCTCAGAGTTGCATCTTCTACAACAAACAGTCTTGCTCAGGTTTGATGCCTTCAGAATTTGTCTAGTGTATGTCTGACCATGCAGTGTTTCAAAAATTTATTTTAAGCAATTTGCAAAGAAAGGTTGTGAAGTGGGTTGGGAGTGGGAGGTGCAGCTCGCTTGCTGTGGAATGAATTGGGAGCTGATTGTGAACTGAACCTGGTGGGCCTGGGTGAGATATGTTTCAGTGATAGGTATGACCACAGGGAATATTGGAACTGCTCTTCATGTAAGAAGTTCTGTGCTTTCACCATTCATAACAGTGACACTTCTCTCTACAATGTGAAGGTCGATGAGGCTTCCTGAAAGGGAGGCAGACTTTTTGCTCATGGCACACAGCAGTAGAACACTTTGAGTGTGCTGTTAGTCAACCAGCATTTTTAATAATGAGTGTTGAAAGAGGAGTATGCTTATAAGGCTGTCTGTTGTGAGAAGATGGTTATGAGATTTGTTGTTGCATTCTGCTAGTTTTTGTCCGAAGTGAGAGTCAGTTCTCACCTAGTCTTACCCCTTGATGTTTTGGAAAGGTCTGTTTATACTGTATGAACAACTGGAGGGAATAGATCTGAGCAGCTGTATCTGGAGACTATTTCTTTTAATGCTCTGCTTAAATAAAATCTCTTGACTTTCCAGTTCAATCCATTATCTCCTCTGTACTCTCTGGATGTGCTTGCTGATGCTTCCCACCGAAGATGCTCACCAGCACGCTGCACTGCCAGGTAACTCCCTTGCTCTGCTCTGTTGGGGTTGTCACACTTCCCTTACATGGTTATCTTCAGTTGTACTATGTGGTCTGAACAATACTCATGGACCTGGAAGTTTTCCTAGGTCTTTCCCTAGGAGGTCTGTGCTCAAACTTAGAATAAAACATACTGATGCAGATTATTTGAGAATCTCAATACAGTAAGCACTTAGAGTACATGAAACAGGGAATGACAGACAGGCAGAACATACTGTGCTCTTAGAAATTGTGTGATCTGTTCTGGATTGTGCAGTGAATTGCTGCAAGTCTGTTGCATGGGTACAAAGGGGCTTAGTATTGTTGCCCACTCTTAAAATCAGAACAAGATGAGAGGGAAAGTGCTGGCAAGCTTGAGTGGGGAACATACTGAGGCAGTTTGGTATCCTGGGTGCCTAAAATAGATCCGCTGAGCAGATTCAGAAGTCACCTGAAGTGACCTCTAATGCGTGATACATCTATTGCTAGAGCTGAAATTTAGATCTGGTTTGGCCAAATGTTGAGGTATGTTTGAGTCTGCATGGTTGGGGTTAATATGCTATTCAGGCACCTTCTGATGACTAATCCTAAATTAAATTCAAGTGTTGGCCTTGGAGGTGACTTCTGTTCTTGTGCTGCAGGTGACTGAAGGTAAGGTGCCCTTGAGCTCTTTCCCTACGCAAGAAGACAGAGCCTTGTTTGGGACACAATTCTGCTTATGTGCTTGTGTGAAAGGACCAAATCTGAAAGAAACGTCTGGACTTTCAGTTTCATGGCTTTCTTTGCCTTGTTAATTAGCAAATAGAGCATGAAAAATGCACTGAGGTTGTATGTGTCTGAACGAAAGCTTGGCACCCATCCAGCAAAGCCTCTCCTCCCACTGGCTTCTGCAGGGAATTTTGTGATGTCGCACCATGACCTCATGCTGCTGTAGCCAGCATGTTAAAGCTGAAAGGGAGTGAGGAGAAGAAATCAGCTCTTAAACATGCAACTGGATGAGAATAAAAAGAATTCAGCAGATTGTGCATCAGCAAATTGGTTCCTTTCTGTGCTTTTTGCCCTACTCTGGGGACGTTTTGTGCCCATGAGGCAAGAAGATTGATTGGTCTCTTAATTTACAGCTAGGGTAACCTTTCTTGTGCCTTGAGTGTTTTACTTGGTGCTCTACAGAAGCTGATCTTCCAAAAGGGAGAGCTAGACAAATCCTGCTCACAAATTCAAACAGGGCAAAGGCTCTACCTTTATCATGATCAGTGAAGGCCCTTTCCAAAGCTACTGCTTATGGCAAGGATTTCTAAACCTGGAGGGATCATGTTTGCTTGTTGTTGCTCAATATGTAGTCTAATTAATCATAGAATATATATGCTTCATTCCTTCCTCTAATGAAGGAATTTGTCACGACTGGCGTCCTGACAAATACAATCCCTGATGAATTGTTACTGAATGTTGGCAGAGAAGTTGCCCCATCCCAGAGGCAGCTGTGTTTTTACGTGCCTACAGTTTAAGAAAGTAGTTCCTATTTGAATGTGAAATGTGCTTAAGGATCCTTACAGAAGAAAGAAATATGGAAAGAATGAATGTGTTACATGGCCCTGTACAGGTGGCACGGATTGAACTCTTCAGTGCAAGGTGCTTGCTGTATTAAGATGCTGCCAAGGGCACAGAAGGAAATTATTCCTTCACTGGAATGTTTTCCTGACAATAGTTGTTTTTTAGGTACTTCAAGAGCCAATTAGTCCATTTTCTTACAGGAGGTTCAGGTGACTTCTGTAAGTGCTGTTCAGCCGTTCCTCAGTTAACATGTTCCTCTTCTGCCAGGGATGGAGTAAATTCCAGTAGTTTGTGCTTTTTACTAAGCTCCTAACAGCTTGCACCTCATCCTGGAGAAACTCTACTCAGAAAACTGTCAGAATTGTGTGTCGGGGGAACCTAATCCCTCAAAAATGTTATGACATGTATTAGAGAAGAAACTGTCTTTATGTTGCAGATATCCAATTTCTTCAACCTGATGCCCACTGTGCCATGCAAAATTACCTCTCTTCTTAGTTTCTGCTATCACAAATGCATCCAATGGAATATAGTTACCAGGTGGAGTCTTTTCTCTGTCCTGGAAATGTTTTCTTTGGTTCAGTGGTGGATCTTGGTGCAGTTTGTCTGGAAGCACAGTTCATCTGGAAGACCTCGTGCATCGTTTAAGCAGAGCTGAAAGCCAGAATACTAAGCACAGCAAGGGGTGTTCAAGAAAGGCTTTTCATTGTCAAGGAGGAGGTTCTATGTGGAGGGTTCCTTGGGAAGTCTTATTTGAAAGGCTGTATAAATTGTACACTACCAAGATTACCTTTCTTGCTTTATGTCTGTGATGAGAAGAGATTTCATTCAAAGTGTATGCACAGCACTGGGAATTTCACACCCATCATTAGAAGCAGTTTTGTGTGTGTGGTGACAGTTATCATTAGTGGTATAATTTTATTTTGTGAAGCGAGGAGAGTTTCCTGCTTTCTTGCAGTCCTCTCAAGGGATGGCTGGTGTATTAATTTGCTGTATTGCCTCCTGGCTGTTCCCAGGCTGTTTTTCCTCTTCATCATGGAATTTTTAATGGCCCTGCTGCCTCTTGGGAGGCGTGCAAGGAAGAGTACCTGAGGGATCTCTTCCTTTTTTCACATGCCTATAATTACTCTCCTTTAAGAGCACAAAGCATTTGCTAATCATGTCTTGTCTATTAAGGTTTCAGCTTCATGATGCGGGCTGTTAAAAGCAAGCAAGTAGAGACTTGCATGGACAGCCCAAGTGATCCTTCCCCTCTGCCCATTTGTATCTCTGGAAGAAAGGAGTGGTCTGAACAGAATTTTCTTCTTGAACTTCTACTTATGAAGATTTTGTACAGACTCGAGTGGAATATCTTATCAGATTTTGGTTATTTGATGGTTCTACCAGTAGGAAGATGCTATAGGTTGTTAGCTGGTGGAATGTTATTCCCTTGAGGCAGGGTAAGAGTTTCACAAGAGCCTAGAGCCAATGTTCCTTTCAATTTGCATTTGAATAGCAGGTAGAATAAGAGACAAAGGTAGAAGATAAATTGTCCTTAATGCCATTTACTGTTTGCCTAGCCTTGAAAATAGGGTTATGGGTGAAAAACTCAAATGTTCCCACTTGATGTCATAGGAAAAGTGGACCTCAGATGGCAAGTAAATGTTGAAGGTGGAGATTTAAAGAATTATGGTAGAGAAACTTCTGAACAGTATGGATGACTCAAAGAAAATTGCTTGCACATACGCTCAGTTAATATTAACTGTAAACCCGGAATTTATTTGGATTTAGAAGCAAGTTTTTCATCTTGCGTGGAACACGGGATAAAGATGTAAATAAGGGTGAGCGATCACCTCCTAGTAAACTTCCAGTTGCTCCATACCCTGGATTTGGTGGTGCTGTTAGAGTAAAAAGGCTTGTATGTCTCTGATTCTAGTTCCAGCTCTACATATATGGTTGTCAAAGTAAATCTTGTTCTTTCTCTTCTGTAACTGTACAGAGCTCCTGACATTACTGCCTCTTGCCCAAGCATGTGGAAGTACAGGGACTGCCTGCAATGTCAAGCCTCTCCCGAGGCATCTGAAGGAGTGAACAGATGTTCACCATTTCATGCTTTCCCACTTGACCAGGACAATATCCAGTTTATTCCACATAACCTATCCACACATCTTCATCTTCCTGGAATTGTGTTTACGTAAAAATGACTGTTGTCAACCGCTTTGGGTATCCTTCTCCTTATTTTTTGTTAAACTCTTTTTTTTCTATTTAGCTGGAGCACTTTCATGTCTTCTTTTGCTAAAGCCTGGGTAATATTCCAGTTGAGGATATAACTGAATTCTTCTGACAGGCATGCAGTGAACAGCAGCTATCAACCTAGTGTCACATGCAGTTGTCTGAGCTCTAATGCTCTCATTTTGGTGAATGAATTCTCTGGAGTGAAAAATAAATTCCCCTTGGCCTTAGAATTTTGTTTACTTGCTATTGCTTTCTTCGCCTGTAAGCATGTTGCCATTATCAAAGCCATGTAGTCAGCAGATCTGGCAAGTATTAGGACTCTTTCTGGCACAGATATCACATGATTTGGTATGAAAATAGAGAATAGAATATATGGGATTGCATTGTCTCTGCTTAGAATGCTTACATGGAAAACTAGAAGAAAATGTCTTTGCTTGCATTTGCTATACACGGACTTTTAGGAATGGAATTGCTATGTCATTAAAATGCTTGCTTAGGAACCAGACTGCTGCTGCAGGAAGGACCTATGAGATTCAGACCTTTTAAAAAGTGAGCTGACCTGTTAGTGATTTTGAAATTTGAAATATGCCCTAGAAGTGCTCTCATGAGATTTGCAGGACAGAGGAGACTCTGCTGTGCGCAGGAAATAGCTACAGTGTGATGTGATAGCAAGAACCGCTTGCATGCATGGGAGCCTTGTATGCAGATTGGACGAGCAACTTGTATTGTTTTACATGTGTTATGTGCCCATCAGACTTTGGTCCCCAGCTGTCTCTGTAGTCAAAGAGGAGGTAGAACTCTGCTTTTACTATTAATTTTGTGAAGCCACCATTAACAGCCTCAGGTAACACCTTCTGCTTAGAGGAAGAGCCTTTTATCTAGCCTGTGTTTGCTGGGGTTATAGCATCACAACAGCAACAACTGGATTGTGTGGAGTTTTAGTTGCAGTATCCTTCTTAGAAGGCTGTCCCTGTTGAACATGTACCTCCCACATGAGGATCGTAGCACCCCTTGTTTGTATGACAGTAGATTAATGACTGTCTCTCATTTTCACTACATAATCCAAGTGCTTTGCTTCCTCTAAGGATAGGGTTAGAATAAAGATAGTCAGCAGAGACGATAGATGATATATCATGGTGAGATGTGTACACCCCTAAGTGTGTGATGTGCCTCCTGACTCCAAAGAGGCCACAGGCTGTCACAGTTAGCCAATAAGAACAGAGTAAATACCATTCTAGGTTCTCAGTTTAGGCCCAGGTCTTTCAACCCACAGAGCTCTGTGCCTCAGACTTCTTCACAGAGATGCTTGTGACAATGCACAAATGTACATTTTCTGTCAGCCTTTCCTCTCACCCCTGTTTTATTCTACTTCAGAGTAATTTTTAAACTATTCAGAAGAGTTGTTAAAATTCAACTTTGACAGCAAAACTGATTCATAGTTGTAGCCTGTCAGTGAGATTTTTCACAATTTATAGTTCAGCCCATCCACTGCAATGTTGTGTGCTGCGCATACCCATGACTTTCCTGGTGATTGTGTTTCTAGGAGTCTACTGTTAAACTGAGATTCACCAGTTCTTTTACTGATATAGCACCTGTATGCACACTAGTGATTAGATTGAAAAATGTGGTATCTACGAAAATATGCATGGTTAACAAATTATACTTCGGACACCCTTTTTGTCCATGTCTTAATGAGGACTACCATCCCTGCATGCATTCTTCTGCTTCTCTCTCTCTCCCAAGTTACCTATCACCTGGAGATTCCCTGTATGCAGATTTATGGTGCCCATAAAGTGCACCAGCCACTTGCAACTGACGCTTTTACCACCAGGTCAGTCAGAGCCTGTGAGTAATCAATAGGTTCCTGATTTACTAACTGAAGTGTGTGATCAATAAGGGATAAACCTGAATGAAATACATGTTACAGAGACAATTTATGACCTCTGAGCCTTTCTGTGTTAGAGGCATGGCTGCTAGATGCAGTGTCCTTACTGTTAGTCTCCAACTGGAGTATGATTTGCCTTTAGTTTCACTACAAGAAAAGTTTTTGATATTCTTATATTTGGTTTGGTTTGGTTTGGTTGTTTGTTTTTTTTTTTAGCTCCTCTGTAACTGAGGTGTAAAAGTGGATATGGTTTGAACATGCAGCTGAGAGCCAGGAGCTTTAATTCAAGATCTAGCTGTAACATTTGTGAACTGGGAATAATTGCATAAAATCTCTTGGAAATAGTAGTGCATACTTCTCTCCTAGTCCATAGTGGTTCTTTACCAAGAATCAGCTGGCCAATGTTGGTGTAAGTTCATAAAATTAAAAAGGGAACATTTTTATGTGATAAAATGAGTTGGATTATTATATATAATTATATAGTCATCTAGTTAGTAAGCTAATACTGTGTCACTGATGCAAAATAAAAAGCTGAAGTTCCATTTGATTGAGACTGTCTTTTCCTTGGGCTATGTGTATCTAGATGTTTCAGAATATATGGTAGAACAGGGCTAAAATATTATATAGCCACTCTCATAATCATGTATAAAACCACTTTTAACAAGTGTGAAGTCACTTAGAGGTTAGTAATTTATGTGTACAAGCACAAGATTTGAATATGCAGTCTATAGGTGTGCTGGTATTTTTGAAAGCCTTTAGTTCATGTTCCAGGAGAATTCTGTGTCTGGTTATATTAGCATGCATTCCTACATTTGAAAAATTGTCTGTTGGTGGAACTTAGCAAAATTTGCAAATTTTAGAAACAGTTCCTTAACGTCAGCTGTAGATGACAGATACTGTAGTCTTCTTGTAGAACTTTTGAATTTTAGTTGAGAAGACAGAACAGTAGATGATTTCTTTCTTATTTTGTGGTTGTGCATTTGTTACAGGTAAGTAGGCAGACCCAGCAAAATTCAAACAATTTATAGCCTTGGCTGATGTAGGAAATGTTTTGTGCTCCCTACGCTGTTCTGTATAGCTACAACAGGTACTTTGGTTTTGCATGAATACAGCATCTATGGTTGTATATATTAGAAATATGCTCCTTTATTTTTTTTTTTAATTAGATTTTCACATGGAAATACAAAGCCATGAACTTTTCCTTTTCTAATACATAGAAGATTTCAGTATGTATGTTAAACTTCCAGGAGATATATTTTTTTTTTTTTAATAAAAATAACAAGCTTTAAAGACACAGAAGCTTTTCATCACTTGACCATCAAAATCTATATAAGCACCTCACAATCGTTAATGTATTTTACTTGCACTGTAGTTTTGCACTTTGCATGTCAGATCTGATGCAGTGACCGAGGAACTTGACAAAGAAACTGCTATCTCAGACAAAGCAGGGATTTGAACCCAACGTCATTGCTAAATTATGCATTTGTATTCATTATAGATTGTATTTGACAAAGTTCTCTGGTCTGCTGCCAAGAATGTCTTTTCTGAATTAAACTTCTCTTCTTCCTACGTCTAGAACTTGGAGGAGTGCTCAGTTCAAGTCAGTCTCAATAATGTGGGTTTCTTATTAACTGGCAAGTGGTTAAACTGAAGTGGTCATCAGTAGGCTTCAGACTTAGCAGCTGATTTGACTGAGACAGATTCTGCCTTTCAGACAGTTTACAGGTACAGCAAGGCTGTATAACCATAAGCCACATTCAGCTGTTTTCACAGCACTTTGATAAGGAAATATTAATTTTGAAAATGTGAGACATTTTTGCATTCCTAACTTTCTGAACTTAGTATTGCAGTAGAAACAATATTCATGGACACTTGGAATATAGGTACATTCTAAGATGACTCTACGGTACTAAATAGGTTACAAAATAATTTCTGAATAAGGGAGCAAATACCACAGAATTTCTTTAAAGAGCAATCTTGAAGACATTTTTTATGCTTGCATAGAAGTAATGGTAGGACTTGTGTCTTATCACTGCTTGATCACATCTTTATTTATGCAGAGTTATTTTAAAGTTAATACAAAACCAGATCCTTTAAAGGCTAAGAAATAATTATGCCTCTGAACAGTCTGTGTGTGAGCTCTTAAAAGAAATGGGAGCATAATGCTATATTAAATACAAATGTGAGCAAAACTTCCCTGAGAAGCTTTTGATTTGTGTTGATGACTAGGTAAGAAGCTGATGGGAACGTGGGAGTTGGAGGGTGATTGGCCGGAGTCTTACAGGAAGGTGAGACTGGAACAGAGTTTAATTTGGTTTAATTTCTTCATAGGCAAGCAAATGTACACCTGGGACCGCCATGCTCAAGGGACATCAAGAGGAAACGAAAGCCAGCTGCAGCCTCCGTATCCAGCCCAACATCAGGTAACCTGGTTTTATCTGTGTGCCAGCATTTCTAAAGTCATGTCCCTCTTGAGCAAAGTACCAGGGTCACAGTAGTCAGAAATGGCATTACGTTGTTTTCAAACTAATGAAATGTGTGTGAGAGGGACAACTGGTGAGAGAAAGTATTACGTACTTTTGCATAGCATCAAAATCTGCCTAGTAAACAAATCTTTGATGATGCAGCTATGGTAAGTTAATGTAATTTACACTACTTACTGTGTAGTGGGTAATAATCTGTTTCTTCATAAGGTGTTATTTCCACAGTGCCTAAATTTTATACAATACATGGTGATAAGGAGGTGATCAGTATACAGGGTGTGTTTCTTAGGTGTTGGGCTGACATTAACTGGTGGCTCAGGTGCTCTTTTTCAGGGCACTTTTTTCAGTGTTTTTAGACACTTTCACAGGACCAGAAATCTGGCAAATTTTGTATCATCACTGGGTGAGACCACCTATTCCTCAGAATTGTCTTACTGTTGTAGATGAAAATAGTACTCTTTTATTTTTCTTGCTCTGGGATTGCAGTGATTAAAATGCTGTTTTATTTTCTTGTGGCATATTTCTGGAAAGTGAGTCGTTACTCATCGGAATCTGAAAAAGTGTTGATCTGCAGAACATAGAGGGGTTCAGGAGACTTCTTTCTGGCCTTTCACCCTACCCTCTATTCAAATATTTTACCTACTATCAAGTGACACATGTTCTTCCAACTAGTTTACTGAAAAACTATTGTTGTAATCCAGTAATGAGGTGGTGGGTAAGCGGATGGGGGAAAAAATGATGATGTGAAAACAGTGGGCAAGGCCAAACGAACTGATGATGAAAATGAGGAATGAAGTTCAGATTTCTTTCTTGAGGTGGTGGATAAGACAGTAGAATAATGAAGCAGAGAAAAAAGTTGTTCCAGTTCTCCAGGCCACAGACCCAGATTACAGGATGTCTAAAAGGTTCTGTATTAAAATAAAAAAGAACACTAATAATCTGTTGCTCAGCAAAAGTGTCATCTGTTATTGACTGTTTATTGAGGATATTCTCTCCTGGATTTTGAGAGCTCAAGCTAGGATTCCATGCTAGGATATTCAGACTTCTGTAGTATGAAAGATTTAGTAAAAACCGTATCTTTGTAGCCACAGAATTTAGTTCTCAGATACAAAGTTTTCTTGGTGTGAATGCTAATGTCTCCCTGTCCCCTCTTACTGTGCATTAATTTATTGTTTAGAGTGTATTCTGTACTGCATTGCTGGTCACTTTCTATAGGGAGAGCTTCTATTTGTATGCCTACACGTTTCAAAATATTATGTCAAGTGTACCTACTTGACTAGGCAAATTGTATAGTGAACACTTTTGAAGAATTGATTCTGCATCTGGAGTGGAGCTCAGCACTGAAAAACAGCAGAGGTTTGAAATGTGGTGGGGTTTTTTTCCAGAGATGAGGGATAGAAAATTAGCATGTATTACAAAATAAGGAAGGAGAGTGTAGTTACTGGAATCTGGATGGGATGCTTGCACTGATCATCAAGAGGAAAGTTGTTCAAGGTCTATAATGGTCAGAAATGGTAAATATCTCTTCCTTAAACCCTGTTTGGAATTATCTCCAGCGAAGTTAACAGCTATGGGTTGTAGGGTTTGCTACAATACTGGCTTGCAGAAAGAAACTTTTATGATTTGGTAACTGAAGCTGTGTCCTAGCTGATTTTCTACAGCAGTGTCCCAATTGCAGCTGGAGGACAACCTGGGCATGTAACTTGGAAAATTCTGAAACCTGGTGTTATTTCTGTTCAAAGGTGATCTGATGGTACAATTACTAAAGCCTAAAGAAATACAGAGGATTACTCTGCAATAATGTAGAATTAACCGAAGACTCTCTTGCTTGCTACATATTGATGAGATAGGTACAGATTTTTCTCCCTTGCCCTTAAATAAATGCCTAATACTGGGGTTCCCCTCACCAGAGCAATCATGGCAGTCTCATTTTCTCACTACAGAGGCTTTTTGTGTTTGTGGTGTTTTACTTCTACAAAAGATGAAACACAGGTGAATCGGAACGCAGGCCCATGCTTGTCACTGCAGGTACAAAGTGTGCTGAATTTCTTCATCTTTAAATAGCTCCTTAGCTGAGACCAACTGCTCTCGTCTCACTTGTTGACCAGGTCCTGCTTCAATGATCTTCTTTTTTGCAACCTGAGTGCCCCATGGAGGTGAAGGACACAGCCTGAGCTGGCTCCATCAGTCAGCAGAACTAATGGGCTTGCTCTGCCGAACATCGGGCCATCTCGGATTCCACCTCTTTTATAGAGATGAGTGATGAAGAGGGGCTCGTTCCGCTTTGCCGCTGTATTAATACACATCAGGGGCCAGCTCCCGGCACTAAATCACGCTACTGCATACATCTGTTATCGGACTCCTCACCAGTGTGATGAACAAGACTGCAGATAGAGGCTTCCTCGTGTCATTCTTTATAGGATTTTCCTAAAAGAATAAATAGCTCAAATCTCTGCCAACACTCTCCCCTGTCATTGTGATGAATTTAGCTTCTTTCTTAAACATGCAGCTACAAATCTTCCCCTGTCGCTTCACCCCCCCACCATCCATAGAAAGTTTTGAGTTGAATTTGCCTAAAATCAGAGGATGCTAATAAAAGGCACCTGAGATGTGGATGCCATCTTTTTCTAGCTGCTGGAAGGGAGCTAGAGATATGTTTATTTGGGAGCCAAGCAAACTAAGTTTATTCCATGTCTTCTTGTGTACTTTCATGAATGTGAGTATTTATGGGTTCTGGTAAAACATCTTTTGTCAGAGACTCTCATGAACATTGAAAAACATGCACTGCTCTGGCAGAAGTGCCTAGGTCTCTATTATATTGTTATAGTATTAACCTTCTGGTATTTGTAAACTATCTGCCACTTGAGGCTAACTGGCCTAAATACCATAACTTAGCTGTAAAAGAATAGCATTTTGGAAAAAATTCAGGCTGTTGAGAGCATCAAAAAGTGGGTGGAAAATTCAGAATTTGTTTGCACTTCAGGAAGCGCCATCAAAATTAAGTTGGGCAAATTTATGCAAATGTTGAGAGACATTGAAAATGAAGTAGTACTTTCCACACTACACACTTGAACAGTGTGTGAGCCTTAAAGCACAAGGCTTTCACCAAGAACAAAAATCTGGCTAGTGTAGTTTGACAGTAGAATAAAGAAATCCAGAGGAAGTAAAATTGGCTATACTGGATTAGACCAGAAGTTCATCCAACTTGGTGACCAGCAGCCAGTGCCTATGGAGGAACAAAATCTGTAGTGATAAAGGTCCTTCAAACTTTCAGTGATCTAAGACTTAGGGGCTTGAAAAGGCAAGGGTAGTGTCCTTGTGTTTGGTTACTTTCTGTTGCTGTGCAATAAATTTGGAATAATGTCCCCAGTGGCACAGTAGAGCTTGTCTGAGAAATACTGTATGGTGTTACTCCCATGGTAGTTATTCTCTGCTTTGAAAGGGATCTCATGAAGACTGTCATGTCTGTCTTCTGTTTGTCAGGCCACAGGTATAGATGGTTGTGAAATAAATGGGGAACAATTGTCCAGCTTTACACTGATGTTTTTAATGTTTATGTGGGCCAATCTTCTATATATGTTTCAGTGCACATAGTAACTGACATCCTGTTTTGGGTGTTACAGGAGTCTGGGGTAAAACTGGATGAATAGATTTTTTTTTTTGTCTGCCTTGGCATGTATTCACAATTAGCTTGTGAAAAATCATAATTTCTAAAAGGTCACAGCAGCTTCTGAGAACAATCTGATAGGATGAGAGGCAATGAATTCAAGCTCGAGCACAGGAAGTTCCACCTCGACATGAGGAAGAACTTCTTTACTGTAAGGGTTACAGAGCACTGAAACAGACTCCCCAGAGAGGTTGTGGAGTCTCCTTCTTTGGAAACTTTCAATACCTCTCTGGATGCATTTCTGAGTGATCTGCCCTAGTTTTGTCTCTGCTCTGGCAGAGGAGTTGGACTCAACGATCTTTGGAGGTCTCTTCCAACCCCAACGTTCTGTGAGTTGTAGTGATTTGGTCTAATTTTCCCTCTCCTATTTCTTGCTAATGCATTCACTCTTTGTCATGGTTTGATGGTACCCACCAGCAAGAAGCTTGTTTCAGTTCTTTGCTTTTTTTCTTTTTAATGAGCAAAGATGGAGAACCTGGGTGTGAAGGCTGCTAGCGAGGGGCCCGTAGAGTAGTATTGGTGGTGATTATTAATTTAAGGACTTCAACATTTTTTTTTTGCATCTTTTATATGAACTCCAGACAAAGGAAGTTGATGAGGTAGAGGTAAAATATGCAATCTACTGTTATCAGCTGTGTTATTGTGGTCACAGACGAATGACTCACTGTTTTGGAAGTACAGAAGCAGGTTTGTTGGGGTTCCAGATCTACTAACTGTGGAACCTCAAACATTGAACCATCTTTTTATTTAAACTTCAAAGCAATCCGTCTTATGGTTGAGGCTTGTTATAGCCTCTTTATTCTTCATCCATTACAGAGCAGCAGATGCAGCTTGTAATAAAAACACACAAACAACTATTATCTGTTGTGAGAATACAATGAAAAAGAGATGTTTCATACTGAAGCAGTTACTTGTTAAAAAAAAAAATGCAGTTGCCCCAGAGACTCCTGTTGCAATTTCTCTTTTATTTTTGCCTTGTTCCTCTGAGGATTGAGTGATTCGGGATTCTCAGAATGGGTATAAACTCTCATATCTCAAGGTTTCTGCCAATCCTGGAAATTTGTGTGCCTGCTGGGTTGATCTGCAAATCTCTCTTCCTAATTATAGCCTATCCCATTCTGAGCAGTTGTTCTATTAAGAAAATGAGAATGGATTCCAATGTAGCTTAGTAAGTAGATTCTTGTTATAATAGGCTGATTTACCATATTGGATATATGTGGAGGTTCATGATACTGCCTTTACTGGGTCAGGAGGAGAGGTATATTTTCAGCTTTAACTGAGCTTTGCAACCTGTAATTTACCAAGCTTTCAGAGACTTCAAAATTCTCAGATACAGGGTTAATTGAGTCTTTGTGGAGAGATCAAGTTATCTTCAGCTGAGTGATTATGAATTGGTTCAGTTAAAGTATGGGACAGCTAAAGCTCTTGATTTTCAACAGGAACTTCGACTAAGGGAATGAGTTAGCGGACTGGGAACTTGGAGTTCTGAATATCAGAATTACTAAGGCAAAGGTGTTGATACTATCAAGAACCTGTATTTCAAAGGAATTTGACAGTGGAACATGAAGAAACTTGATAAATGATACCTTTGTATAGGAAATCATAATTATGAGGTGTTTGCCATGAATTTGCTTGTTCTAACTTTTTTTCTTTCCCTTTCCTTTTCTCTTCCTCTGTTCCCCCTTTCCTGCAATTTTATATTCCAGCAACTTTATCTGTTCACATGGATGCAGCAGAGTCAGAGCTACCAGCAACACTGTTCCTGAGATCCCAGAACTCTGAGTGGACAGGGAAAGCACCAGCAGCTGAGAAAGCCACTATTGCTGTCTCCAGTAGCTTTTTTAAAATGCCACCGGAGAAGAGCCCTGGATACAGCTAAAAGGAAACATTGCAACTGTAAAAGCTTGCTGGATTTTAGAAGTGTTTGGTGTGTGTCTTCACCAAACATCTTGTTTGGCAGTAGCTATATCTTCAGTATTGGTGCGTGATGCGTGCCACCATCCAGACTGATCTGTGTGTCCCACATACCTAAATCATGTTTGTGAATCTGTGTTTTAAAAAAAGGTAATCAATGTTGGGACTGCAATGGCTTCTAAAAATGTTCTTGCTGTTGCTGTATTTATTATGTATTCGTCTTTTCCCTGATGCCAGCTCATATATGCTGTGTCATGTACAGATTCTTTTGAGGTTTCAGATCTTTATTCATCCCTTGGACATGTTGCTTGTTTGCGCATTTGGTGTTTTCTGGGTGAAAGTCGCACTGCTGCTCAGAGGCAAGAGTCTCCCCCCTGCTTTCTTTCAGGCCAGGAGGATTTCTTGGCTGGGGAATAAGGAGGGAATTCAAACAAGTTGAAACATGGAATCTGAATTCAATATTAGCAGAATGTTTTCAGGTCATGTGCTAATGGACTCTAATCACGTTGCCTCTAGTGAAGCAAATAACGGTGCTTGTCCATTCAGAAATTGCTGTTGGCTCACTGGTAGCATGGTCCATTAGACCTTCTCTTTCTCCTGTGTTCTGAATGTCTTTAGTCTTGCTTATGTATTTCATGTTCTTTCCTAAATGTTCTACCGGATAAAGATTTGGGAGAACTACTTGGACAGAAACATGTAAGCTTGTGTCCTGGTAAGGGACCTGGGCCCTTGGAAGTATGGTAGAGGATACACAAAACTTCCATTTCTCAGTATATAAATTAAAAAAGGACTGTTAGCCTTTCTAAAGGATGCGTGCTGTGGAAGTTAAGATCCCATTGAACAAAAAAGCCATTTCAAGTATCACCTGAATTCAGAGCATTCTGGGTATTGATTAGACCACTTCTCCCTCAGTTTTTCCCTCCCTTTTAAAAGTGTTGTCTGCTATATCTACTGGAGGTGACAGTGCTTTACACTGCAGCATACGCAAAAGATGTATGCTTCTCTCTTCATGGCACTTTCGCTTGGTCCCCTGTTACCTTCTGTGTTGGAGATTATATGGATAGTGATTTTTTTTTTCCCTCTTTTTTGCATTACTCATCACGCTCCAACTACTTTTCTTGAATTATTCTGGAGCTTATTTTGGGCTATGTCTTTAGAATATATACCTGCATATCATGGAACAGGTGGCCTTATGGCTTCTGAAGTCTTTTAAATATAGGATATGTTTTTATGCATAGAACTGGTTTTGCTTTCCTTGGTGGGTGGAACTTTCAGACCGGACCCTTTAAGCTTGTAAAATTCATTTTGAGTGTGGAGATGCAGTCAGCACCGTTAAGCAGAGAACAAAATTTGCATGCTTTTAGTGGTTTTGCAATGTTCTGCTCTCCCTTATAAATCAAACAGCTGAGGGACAGATTTGATTGTGAGGCTGTAAAGCTGTGATTTCTATTTAATTCTGTATTAAAATGTTAAATGGTCATAAGATACACAAACCTTTAAAAGTTGAATGTACCTGTGACAGTAATGAAGAGTAACTGTGGCAGGCCTTGCCTTGGTAAGCCATGCTTCCTGCCATGGCAACTTTCTGGAAGTGCCAGGAGACTCAAATTCTTGCAGTTGCCCTGTCTTTCTGTTTCTAGGTTAGAATCCATTTGCAGGTCAGTCAGGCTCTCAACCAAATTTGATTCTCCTGAGTGGCAGACACACTAAATCTATTTTATATCTTGTTACTCCAAGGTATTTATAAAAATTCGACTTCAGCAGCTTGATACAGATTTGAATATTTGCAGCATTCTTAGATAAATGAACTAGGTCTATTGGTTTTATCTCCTCCCCCCCCCCAAGATTCCTTAGAACTCACATGGTACTCACACAGTATGCAGTGAAGGACACAGCACTTCAGATGTGGATTGCTTGAGTAGAAAGGAATAGTAATGTGCCTTGATTTGGTAACTGTGCTTTTATTAAGGTGGTCCACTGTGTGGTTGTTGCTTTAAAGGTACACAGCTCACTCGTATTCCACTCCTGGTCCACCAGGACTCCCCACTCTTTTTCCAGGTTCTTTCTAGTTGTTTTCTCCCCTTCTCCTCATGGGAGACTTCAACTTCCTATACACCAACTGGGAATGCCATATGGCTGTGACAGAGTCTGGGAAATTCCTGAAGTATGCAGAAGATATTTTTTTACCACAAGTATGCAGTGAGACAACTAGGAAAGATTCCTTCCTAAACTTGTTATTTGTGAATAGAGAAGGACTTATAGGAAATGTGATGGTAGGTGGCTGTCCTGTCCACATGATCACAAAATGGTTGAGTTAAAAATTTTTAATGTAATGAGAAAAATGGTCATCAGAGTGGCTAACCTGGATTTCAGGAGAGCTAACTTTAAGCTACTTGGAAAGCTAGTTAGCAGTGTTCCTTGGGAATCTGCTTTTGATGGCTATGGGGTCCATTAGTGCTGGTCTGTTTTTAAGAACCACCTTTTAAAAGCAGAGGAGCAGGCAATCTCTTTGTCTTGAAAGTGGCACAGAAGACCAGTTTGGCTGAGCAGGTAACTCCTCTTGGAACTCATGAAGAAAAAGAAATTGCGTGATCTCCGGAAGCAAGGTCAAGCTTTGCAGGAAGATTACAGAACTGTGATTCACTTATGCAGGGAGAAAACATGAAAGGCCAATGTTAGAGTTAAGACTGGCCAGTGTTGTGTCAGACAAGAAAGGCTTTTTAGAACTACACTAATAGCAAGAGGAGCAAAAGGAAAACATTGGACTGATACTTGTTGAAAATGGTCACCTGACAAATAAGGATGAAGTGGAGGCATTCAATGCTTTTTTTGCCTCAGTCTCTAATAATGCTGATAGACCTTGGGCTGCTGAGTTCTCTGAGTTGGAGGACCATGACTGTGGGAATGGTGATTTTCCCTTTGTGGACACTGAAATTGTGAGAGACCAGCTGTAGCAGTTGAATGTAATTAAGTCCATGAGGCCAGATGGGATTCATCCCAGAATACTGAAGGAGTTAGTGGATGTTACAGCAGAAACCCTTTCTGTCATCTACCAATGGTCTTGGGTGTCTGTGGAGGACCCTGCTGACTGGAAGCTAGCCAATGTTCCAATTTCCAAGAAGGTTGTGAGGGAATACCTAAAAAACTACAGACCTGTTTGTACGTTCTCCAGGTACTGAGGTTAGACTGAGAAGATCATACTGGATGCTATTGGAAGGCATTTAAAGGACGATGCGATCATCAGGCACAGTCAACATGGATTCACAAATGGAAAGTCCTATTTAACTGATTTGATAACCTTCTACAATAAGGTCACCCACCTAGTGGAAGAAAGGAAGGTGATGGGTATAGTTTTTCTGGATTTTAGTAAGGCTTTTAATACTGTCCCTCACAGCATCCTTCTGGACAAGTTGCCCAGCTGAGATGAGAAGATACATGGTGTACTGAGTGAAGAACTGTCTAAATGGCAGGACTCAAAAGGTTGCAGTGAATGGGGCTACATCTGTTTGGCAGTCAGTCACCAGTGGTGTTCTTTTGGGGTTCAATTCTAGGCACAGTTCTGTTCTGTATATTTACCAATGATTTCTTTACAGGGGTTGAACGCACCATTGTCAGGTTTGCTGGTGATACTAAACTGGGATGTGCTGTTGGCCCTCTAAAGGGACAAGAGGCATTGTAAAGGGATCTAGATAGATTGGAGCATTGGGCAATCATCAGTGGCATAAAATTCAATAAGAACAAATGTCAGATTCTGCACCTGGAGCAGAGTAATGCTGGACACAAGTATAAACTGGGAGAGAAGTGGCTGGAGAGCAGGCCTACAGAAAGGGATCTCAGAATGCTGGTGGAAAGCAGGCTCAAGAGGAGTCAGCAGCATGCCCTGGCAGCCAGGAAGTTAAACTGCATCCTGGGGTGCATCAGACAGTATAATCCGCTGGTCAAAAGAGGTGATTATCCTGATCTTTTCAGCATTGGTGTGGTCTCACCTTGAGCATTGTGTGCAGTTCTGGGCCTCACAATTAAAAAAGGATGTAAAGGTCCTGGAGTGTGTTCAGAGGAGCACAAAAAAAAGCTGGTGAAAAGACTGGATGACATGTCCTGTGTGGAGTTGTTAAGGACTTTGGAATTGTCTTAGTTTGGAGAAAAGGACATTGAAGACTGACCTTATTGCCATCAGCCCTGAAGACATCAGGCAGTTGAACTAGATGATTGTTGTAGGTCCCTTGCAACTGAAGTATTCTACTCTAGTCATGGAATTGATGAGGTTTCTGTCTTTTCATTTCTCCAATCTGACCAGGTCCCTCTGTGTGGTACCCCCACCTTCCAGCATATCAGTGGCTCACCTTCTGATCTTGCTGAGATTATGTTCTGTCAATAATGATCACTGAAGAGTATCAATCCTAGTGTTGTCTTCTGCAGATTTCACATCATCAATCATTATTCTTTGAGCCTAACAGTTCAGGTGGTTTCTCACTGACCTTTCTTACTGGATGGCATCCAGTCCATAGCTCCCCTATTAGGTTATAAGAATGCTATGAGAGACTGCATCAAGAGGCGTGCTGAAGTCTGTGTTGTTTACATTCCCTGCCCTCTACATATCCACAGAACCTGTTATTTCATCATAGAAGGCAGTCAGGTTCATAGGCATGATTTTCTCTTGTTTAATCTGGCTGCCTGTTCCTAGGCACCTTCTCTTGTCCTTTGGGTGCCTGGAAATGGCTTCCAAAACTTGCTTCTTAAGGCTACTATGACAAAAGAAGGGCTAGCCTGTCATTCCCCAAATCATCCTTCCTGCTTTTTAGAAAGGTGACATGATATGTACCCCTTTCTTTCACTCAGGACCTCATGCAATTGCCAGTTTTTCATAGATGACAGAGACCACAGTCTTGTAATGACATACATTTACAAACAGGGCTTTATTTATGTACAAGGAGAATATGGATGTCCGGTGAAAGAGAAGTCAAAGAGCTGGGAGGAGCACATTTAGTAGTTGTTCTTTGTACATTTCCAGTAGTTCCAGTGAGCTCTACTGAGATTTAATGCCTAGTTTGGTAGCTACTGGAGAAATGTGAATTAAAAGAACACAATTTTTGGCCTGATGGATTTATGATTTTTAAGGTCAGGTACAGTAAAGAGTGAAGAAGGCAACAAAATAGTAGCTGGAGAGAAACTTACTTGTATAAGAGACTCTGACTAGCGCTACTGAATGATAGATTAGCTTAGTGATTGTAGTATGCAGAGGTGTGTCTTGCCAGCATTCCTGAATAATGACATTGCGACAGTTAGTGCTGTCCTTCCAACTGTAGATGCTCATGCTGTTACTTTGTGGATGTTGCCCACTCAGTGGACAGAGGAGGAGAAGGGAAATTGGAGGAAGGGCAAGAGAAGAGTGATTGAGTGCCTCTTTTATTGTAACCCCTTCTGCACTGAAGGAAGATGTTACAGAACCCAGGGTGTGTTCTTGGATATCAGAAAGGAGTTATGTAAAGTGCTTAAGAAATTTGCTTTGTTCTCTTCAGGAACAGTTTTGTGACCAGAGAAAATTTCAGTGAAGCAAAAGTGAAGGACACTACCAGTCATTTGTTCGGAAAATGTATTGTAATAGTCTGTTAGGAGACTATCAAAGGAGGACAAACGTCTGTTCTCATTGTAATACTGTGTTACCATGCTTTTGTCCACTGCATTCTATTCCAGTTTGTGTTTTGTGCTTGAGACATCCTGCTTTTGTACCATCAAATATGGGGAAAATACTTTACAGCGATGCTTCTTAAGGCATAAAGCATGAGGGGCCACTTGCTATACAGAAGGCAAGACAAGATTATTTTAAGCCATTAAACTTTATCCAGCATAAAGACTGAACTCAGCATAGAGAACATAATGTCTTAATTATACTAAAACATCTCTTTCTTAAGAAAGCAAAACTGTGCCATAGGAGAGTGCAGGGAGACTAAACTGTCACCAGTGTCTGGAGACCAGTGCGTGGCTGGCCCTCAATCAAGTAACATACAGACTTATGCTGTGGAAACTGAGGGAACTTTCAACATCCTCTCACCTTTAATGTGGGTAAAATGCCTTCTTGGCTGCAAACCTGTCTGTGTGACTCCAGTAAGCTGACAAAGATGTGTTAACTGGTGTACCAGGAAAAGAGAATTCTTGTACCAACTCAATTGCTAAAAGTGGAAAGCGAACTGGCACAGCCTGTTACATCAGATAAAGATGCAAAATAGATATACCTGCAGACAGTAATCAGAAAAAGTATCGCTGAGCCCTGCATGTATGACCTGGAGTAGTCATTATTTTAAAGCAGAGCTCCCAGTTATTATGAGGATGATCAGGCAAAGCTGCCATCTTTTCCTTATAAACTCTGAAGGAAAAAAAAAAAGCATAAGAAAGGCTGCACTGAGTCAGACCAAAGGTTTGTCTGGCTTGGTAGTCTGTCTCAGTGGCTGGGTTTGGATGCCTAGTGGTGTACTGTAAGAATGAAGTAGTTATCATAGTGATACTTCCCTTTTGTGCTATACTTTTTTCATCAAGGTAGAAAAGTCCTATTCTTCCTTTACAATTAAACTTCTTTGTCGTGTATAACTACCTATACCCAGTCAACAAGACCTTTGTAATACACTAATTCACTTAAGTTGTTTTTCATAAGCTTCACAATGTAAAACCTGCCATTTAACCTTTAATTATGCTCCTGCATTCGGTTCTAGTGTCTACACTTAGGGTATTCTTTACAGAAGCAGGAACATTTGCTTCCCTATTGCTATTCAGGCTTCATATACTCATATATCCAAATATCATGCCCATCCTTGCTGCCCAAACACTGCTGAAACACTACCACAAAAGTGATATTCAGGCAGTTGACCGACTCTGAAGTTCTTATCAGTGCTTTTCAATGCACAAGATCCTAGAAAGTAATATTTTTTTTTTAATTCCAAAATTAATTTCATTAGCAGTATTAAGAGTGCAATATTGGACTGACAGTCCAATATGGAATTATAAAAAACATAATATGCAGATGGGCATAAAAATTAACTTGAAGCTAAAGCCAGATGAATTCCAGTTAGAAATGGAGTGTGAGCTTTTAATAGTGAGTACAGATCAAACATTAAAACAAAGTACTATGGGAAGCAGACCCTTTGCAGACAGCAGCTCTATGGAAGGAATGTTGTAGCTAAATATAAGCTATTGAAATAAACAGAGAAGCATCTAAAAGACACTGAATGATCAATTTTTTATAGTGAAGGTCAGCCTACATGAAATGGTAGTTGCTTCTGATTTAGAACCTCAGAGAAGACAGAAGACTTCTGCAGTATAGAGATCTGTTGAGAAATGGGAAGTGTTTTGGCAAACATGGGAAAAGTGATGGAAGTTCTATGGTGTTACCAGAAGATTGTAATGAAATTTGCATGGGAAGGTGAGGTGAGAAAAAAAAATTATCTGCACAAATTGAAATGAAGCATCATTTCTGCATGCTGGTTTATTTGTTAGTACAATGACATATGAGTGTGCAATCTTCAGAACCTACATGATTGCTCAGTTGAAGAGTGTCCTGGGAAAGGATTCTCCCTGTGTTGCTGTACTGGTGGCTAGAATTCTGCTGTCCTGACGTAGTGTTCCCTTGGTACATGCTCAGTTTCAGCAGCTCTCGGTTCATTCGTTCAGCTGTGTGAACTATCTGCACATTGCAATGAAATCAGGATCAAATGAGGCAGAGCACTGGTGGGTTTATTACCTTGACACTTGCCAAAAAAGTATGCAATACCTTTCTTCATCACTGTAGCAGTTTGCTTCTGCTTTTTTTTCCATCATGGAAGATGCCCCCTTGTAGGAGTGCACTTCTGATAGCCTGTAACCTACTGAAGGAGCAATGGTAGGTTTCTCCAAGCAGAAGAGCTCTCTTACACTCATCTGAAAGATGCTGTGACTGGAGGAAGTAATCTTCTGGTAGAGTGTTCTCTAATAGTAGGGAGCAGTTACTTATTCAGCTTTCTCAGCTTTAAAGTACATTATGATGTACCTTTGTTTCAAAATGAATGTAAAATTCCAGTGATGGAATAGTGCCATATTTTAATTGTTGCTTCGGAACTCAAGTCCTGGACATAATTAATGTCCCATGCTAGCATTTGGTTTTGTTACCCAGATTGGTGTATGTGAGACCTCGTTGCTGGAAGCTCTTCTAAGAGTGCCATGAATTGAGACTGGTCTGGCCTGACCAGAGCTGCTGGGCACTGCTGAAGCCATTGAATTTTCTCTAAACTTTGGTGGCACTGCACAGGTAGCCAAAGCTACCATCAGTTGCGGTCTAGTTTCTCCCATCTGTCCCAGAGGGCTTACCTAGAGATAGGTCACAAACAGGTCTTTTCAAAATCTTTAAAGAGCTGCATTGTGCATGTCCCAGATGTTTTATGTGGTTATAAGATTTAACTGTTTGTTAGAGATTGGACTTTGGGTTCTTAGGACTCTATTTTGGGGTAACATGTAAATAAGGAAGATTCTTGCTTGTATTCCTCTTGTCTTAAATATGATATGTATTCCCTGAATGAGGCTTTTGCAGAATCTTTGTTCTTACAGAAACTGGAAATAAATCAATATATGAAAGAAGTGTTTTATCTGATATAAAGCGAACTGAGTTGAGAGTGGGAGGAGAGGTTTCACTGACATCTAACTAGATTTACAGTATTGGAATGTCCATTAATCTGCATGCTTCCTTGTCTGTTTCCTTAAGTATAAACTGTAACCTGAAGGTCTGTAGGGAGTTACTGTGCTTTTCTTCCTTTGAATTGTAAACTTGAGTGAAGGATATGAGGTAATTTATCATGTCCAGTCTTTGGGTTTTTTTGCAATGATTTTGTTTCCCAGTTTGCCTTGATGTTGTCTCTAGACAAGCGTGATGCTCCCTGGTTGGAATTTGGAACAATTCCAAGGTTTCTTAAGTAGCCTTTCACTTCTAACTCACTGCTTCAGATCTACCCAGTCCCAAAAGGGATTTCATTTAAATGAGCAGGTCAGTCTCAATTGATAGTTTAATGGATATCTATTCATTTTGCCAACACTAACATCCTTTTAAGATAGATTGGCATCATTCTTTTTTACTATGGTAGCAGGTGCTTCAGAGATCAAATGAGCAGTGGACTTTGAATTTTCTTTTGCATATATTTGTGTTCCAGTATTGATAGGCGTGCACGCTTGTGGGAGGAACGAAAAAGGACTCCCTCTACATTAATTGTTCTAACAATAAATTGTAAAAAAATAGATCCCAAGTTGATTGAATGTTTATAAACAGAAAGATCAAGATTCTCTGGAAATTGCTTCAAGTTCTCAACATTATATTAAGTGGAGGAGCAGTGTCCAATTTTTTTTAAATTATGATTTTCCTCTCTCATCTGCAAGCTGCAGTTGCGAGGATTGGGAAGTGTTCTTGGTGCAATGTGCTGATTTTTGTTGGGTGCAAGGAAAAGAGTTCCTAACAATATATTCTCATATGGGAAGTGCCCATATTTGGCAAACATGATCAACTATGGGTAACAGTTAAAAATGCAGCTATCTAAAAATCGTTATGAGCTGATTCAGTCTTCCACTTACTTGCAATTTTCTTTTTCCTGAGGAATGAAGCATTTCATTTGATAACTGAAGATATTTATATAAAAATAAAAAATGGTTCTTATTCACACAGGCTTAATTATACACCCAAGGAAAGGCTGAGGATTTTCTCAGTTCACTTTGAATAGCTAATGGTAAGTTTAGTTAGCAGGTCTGTCTGTGTTGGCTTTTACTATTTTGATGTTTTTCAGACCATGTTTGCTTCACACTTTCCCAGCTCAGAGAATCAACTGAAACTACACGCGTACAAGTAGACTTGCTACATACTAATGGGGGATTTCTCACATGGAAATAAAGGGTATTTCAAACCTGAGGGTACAAGATTTGTTTTCTACTGAAGTAAAGCAGTTTTCCAGTAAAAGCAGATACCTGAGAATAATTGTTTAATGAAACATAGTATAAGAGTTTCAAACTGCTAAAGGACATTAATTCGTTTCTAGTGGAGGAGCAACAGGGAGGTACCTGAAGAAGAGAGCAAAAGCAGATCTTAGGAGTTGCTGCCATTAGGCAGATGAAACACGTGGGTTTTGCAAAACACACTTTTAAAATTGCGCCTAATTGGAGAAATCTTACTTTGAAAAGTGACCCAGCTTCTTCCTCAGAGCCTGCCTGCAGGGCCAGTGATGGCAAGGCAGTGGCTCTCCTAACCTATTGCCAACACTGATACTGACATTTTTATAGTAATTCTGACATCAGCTTCTTCAGAGGTTCCCCAACATTGCCTTAGGACTTTGCTTCATCCAGCTTCACCAGATAATTTGCAACTGCTTGTACTCACCCAGTCCTCCCACCATGGGGAAACATTCATTCCCATTTTGAGAAAACAAGAGGTGAAGACATTCTTAATGATGAATGTTGTATGGTGAGCTGAAGAAGTCCAGTGTTTTCTTTCCTGGCTGTCCAGTGTCACCATGAAAGGAGCCTATCAAACAAGAGCAGCAAGGTGAGCTTTCATGAGCCTTTTATTTCTTGCTGGTCCTTTCAGGTACTGTGGAGACAGGAAGTAGTAGTAATGAGGAGCACATAGTCTGATTCCCAGGAGAGGGAAGAGGAACCATGAGATGTGACCGTTGTGCTTGCACTCAAGCAGTGCTGGGCCACCCTGGGGCAGGTGGCATTTCCCACCCTCCTGGCCTCATTGATAGGCTGTATGACACTTAGCCACAGGCCTCCCATGTTTACATATTTATTTAGACACTTAAGTACCTTTTTTAACACACACAAAGAAAACAAACTGGAAAATTTGTGCTCCCATGACAAAAAAGGCTACAATTTGAGTGGACAGTGTTGCTCTAATCAGTACCCTTCTGCATGTGCAATACAATGCAGTCAAGCAGTTGCATGATTTGTTGTTGGGTTTGAGGGTTGTGTGTCCTGTCCCATTCCCCCTGCCTCTCATACTAGGTTCCTGCCTTAGTGCGGGAGGCTTGAGGCTCTCTGAATGTACAGCTGCTTGAGTTTAGGTGTTTTTTCTTGACTTCAAGCTTTATTTACTGCACAGCATCCAGACTGCACTCTGAAGAGGGAAGAAGTAATTTCTTTCTTAGTGTCTTCCTGCTATGGAAACTTAGAATGTTAATGAATTTATTTATGTGCTGAGCATCTGGATGTTACTCTCACCCTTATTTTATAGATGGGGAGTTTAAGTCAGAGTGACTAAAGCAAAACCCAGAAGTTATCTCTGAATTTGGTGGGCCTCAAAATGAGATACTCTGGGACTGGCAGTTTGTGAGTGGCTTACTTTGTAGCCTTTTGTAGCATTCAAGTCACACTTATTACAAAGTTTCATAGCAGCTGCAAGTGCTCAGAGCTTCTGCAAATCCAGCCACAGTTACTGATGAGCTGAAGTCTCTCTCTGACTTCTCAGGTATCAGAGAGATGGCAGTAGGCAGGCATCTTGCAATTGCTTTCAACACGAGAACTTTAACAGTTTCCTGCTTTGCCCTTTCCATCTTTAGCAGCAAATGAGTCAGACCCAAACTCTTTCAGTTCTTAGCCCTCACTTCTCCAGAAGTGTGTGTTCTGTGCTCTGTATGAAGCTAGAGTCTCATAGAAAATAAACTGTGTGATCATTTGATTTGACAATATTGTAAACTGTATGCACAGAGGAACAAACTAGGATGACAGTTCATTCCTTCACTTTTCAATATTTTTATCTGTAACCAGGTGTGTGTGTATATATTTAATTTATTTTTGAGCTAGTAAATTTTGGTATGTATTCACTTTGTATTGGGGTTTTCTTATAGGATATTTTAGCTTCCAAAAACATGTTTTGTCTCTGGAAATATCTATGATTCCTGGACTTCAAAGGAATTGAAAGTGGAAGAGCAGCCCAAATGCCTAGTATCACAGAGGATCTTCTGTGAAGTAGTTTGTCTACTACAGCTTAAGAAAGAACAATAGGTAGGTGAAAACTTGCTCTTAAGCAGTTCAACTTTATATACTTTTACCTGCACTTCGTAGATTAACAGTTGGACTTGATGATTCTGTAGGTCTCTTCCAACCAGAACAAGTCTATGATTCTATGATATGACTATTGACTCATCTTGCACTGATTTGTCAAGTATTGTCCTCTGATTCTCTTCCCTAAACTCCAAACTAATGAATGTCCAGTGCAGAAAACCTGGTTGTTATTTAACAAATGGTAGGCAGCCTGTTAATGTCCTATTCAGCAGAGTTTTAAAATATCAGAAGTCATAGTGTATATTTTGGGAAGAATGGCCTCAGGTCAGAGACACTCTTTGGAAACAGAATCATCTGACTGAGCTATATCAGAAGGAAGGGGAAAGGTGCGAAGGAATATGGTACTAACTCCTGTCTTTATTATCCTATGTTTTGTTCTGTTCTCTCCATTGAATCTCAAGTCTACATCTAGAGAAATTAGTGCATTTTTTTTAAAAGAAAAAAAACAACAAAACAACACAACCTCCCGCTCCAAATTTTTGTAGGATTCTTGTGTCAGATGTGAGTTGGCAGGCTCTGCTCACAGCTGAATACCCAATTTCTGATGTAAACAGATGCAATTAATCCGAAAGATGAAAATCAGAATGTTTGAATTTCTACAAACACCATCTTGAGACTGGGCAGGTAGCTGCAGCTGTGGTTTCCTTATCCTTGCAGTATTGTGGAACACATCATTTCTTGCTCACACTTCGCACCTTTATACCGGGGCTAAATGGGCATTTTCTGAGCAAAGACCATTTTTTTCTTAACAGAAGCACAAAAAAATGACACGTGGTATGTTGCTGTACACTTTATCTTCTCTCGGCTAATTGCTGTGGGTAAAGTGATGATTGTGTACTACCATGTGACTCAAACAACTTCGCTGAAAAACAAAAATTTCTTTCATGTAAGCTACATCCCAGTTGTATGAATACTTAAATGTAACTTCCTTGGAAGGACCCAAATGCTTGTAACAAATAGCCGACAACTGGAAGCACCAGAACTGGTATATTCAGAATGTGACAACTCTCTATCATTCTTCAAGTACCTTGAGTGTTTAGGATATGGATGAGTACAACTTCTACTGCTTGTCACTGAACTACTGCTGGTAGTTGAAAATTGGAATACAGTGTTCCCGGGAGAGTTTGTCTGTCATGGAGCTCAAGAGGTTAATATGTAGTTATGTGATGATACTATAATTTTATATGCATCTGCAGATACTGGTAATAGACATTAAAGTGGGCATTTACATCCTTATTATGGGGCAGTACTTGATGTCATAATAAAAAAGTCACATCAGAAAAGTACGGGATAAAAATCTGATTATGCACCTTTTGGAGTGTAAATGGCTTTAAAATTCAAATTGTCACCTGATGGGAGGATCGGGAAAGAGTCAGAACAAGGGCGAAGGGGCAAAGCTGTGAGAGACAAGGGGCGGTATAAAGGAGGAAAAAGAGACAGTCTGGACTAGGCCTTTTTTTTGGCATTTCATAACCATATGAATACTATACCCCATTACTTAGGCACCTCATGTCATCTCATTAAATATAAGCCTGAGTGAAAACTTCACGATGGGGTGTGAAGGTCAATAGGCTCTGGATCTTCTGCCTTTCCAAAGTGTTCAAATCTGCTCTATGTTGGGAGGGCTAAAACTTCATGTGGGTTAATGCAGGGTGTTCTTTTGGAAAACAACAGACAATGTCAAAGCTAATAAAGTTTCGAAGGCAAGGAATGAGCTGAACCTCATGAGGCTGTCTTGAGTAACTATGCAACTACTGGCCCCAGAGCCTGAGGACAGGTGTGGATCTTGGGGGAACTGATACTATGAATCCTGAAGGACTGCGTAGGTTAAAATCAGCTAAGAAGTAAAGTGAGGACTAGAGCAGCATATGGGATGGACTGCATATGCAGCTGGGTAGATTGGGACAGTAAACTCAGCTGCAATGCACTCAGATGGTTTCCAACATCACTTTGTGTGTCTGTGGGACCTGAAACCCTATAGCATGAAGAAATCTGGAATAGTGTTGACCTTCTATTTTGCTATACATTTTTTATCCAAATACATCCTGAAGTACTCTAAAAAATTCTTCACAGTTGACTGAAATTTTAGGTATATTATTTTCTTTGTTGGAAATTTGGGGTGCAAGGTGGTGACATAAATAGTTAATCTCTGCTGAAAGGGGAAGGCTTCTCCTTTAATCTCCACCCACTGTCTCCCTATGCCTGGCTGTAAGCTTCTGCTGCTTACCTTTGATGTCCTGGACCCCTTTGAATCACATCAACCCCCTTAACTGCAAAAAAATCACTTGATTTCTGCTGGTTTAATCAGTTGATTTGTTTCAGTTGATGTGTGTGTGAGGAGCTCCAAAGACAGCCCAAGACATGAGGGCAGAACTGGAGATGGGGCAGTGAGTGGGCTGGGAGAAAGTCCTGGGGAATAATGATTTGAATAAGGAAGACTCACCCCCCTGGCAGCACCAAGGTTTTAACTTTGGCTCAATCACTTACAGACCTGTGCCCACCATCCTGTGTTCTCCAGGGATTCAGCAGCTCATAGGGATGCCATATAGTCCAAGGCTTCAAGAAGTGCTTCAGGGTGTTGTAAAGGCACGTGGAGGTGCCTCACCGGCAACTGTGTGCTCCTCTTCTCCCAGGTGCTCTTTAAGTGTTTTGGCACCATCTTTAGCTGAGGTGAGAAGGGACATTTCCTGTGACATAACTGTATATGCTTCCTGGAGGAGACCTGCCTGCTCTAGAGAACTCAGAGTGTCTCTCATGTGGATCTCTTCTCTTTAGAGAGCTGATTTGTTTACCTATATGGAGTAAGGAATGATGGAGCAAAATTATGGAAAATACTTAGTATCTCTGCACCGTGTTGCATATGCTGAGAACCAGCCTTTCTGGTGAATAAGCATGTTATAAAAACAGCTGTCTGTCCTTTGCAATAGCTTTCAATGGTGGTATTGAAACATTGAGACCCACAAACAGCGTGCTCCACAGCCTTCTGGGGTAGGGTGTAAGGCAATTTTATCAGGAAAACAAGAGGCACAGAGAGAAGTTAAAACTTTGCAAGTGTTATGGGGTAAATCTGTGGCAGAGCCTGAAAGGCTTTTGAAATTGCCTCCCTAAAGGCCTTGTATTTCTGTGTCTCTGCACTAGTGAGGTACAAATAAAATTCTAAAAGTTTGTCTGTCCATTCAGTGGATCAGTCACCAAGCAGGCTGGTGGCAGTCAGTGAGATACTGAGCTGGGGGCCATTCAGCGATTAACTGATCCTGGTTTATGAATGGCCATGTCTCTTGGCTCAGATGGCTTTTGGCTGCTGAGAGAACAGGGATGGAGAACCCCATCCCTCTGTTTGCAATTAGTGTTTGTTATTAAATGCTGACAGTGTGTTCTCTCATGTATCCGGTCTTTGTTTATGCACTGGATATTGGCACAGGCTTCCGTGCTGTAATGTCTTGCATTAGCTGCTGTTGAAAGGAGTCCAAGGAGCAGTGTGATTTGAGGAGGACAGGAGGGTGTCTTGGCACCAAAAGAGCAGGAGCAATTCTGAGGGAAGGATGAAAATGGGTTTAGTTAAGTGGGAGGCTGGCAAGGAGCAAGTAGCAATGAATCCATGCATATCTCTGCTCTCAAATGTGGTGCCAAACATTTTGAGGGGAATGAGGAGCTAGCTAGGAGGTGTAACCATAGCAGGAAGGTGAGATAGCCTTGGAAAAGGCTAGGTAGAGGATGATTTTAGCAGACAAGGTATCTTTAGGTGGATAGGCGGTGCTTGAGGTAGGAAGTATGGAACCTAAAGGAGGAGACTACAGTTGCTGGAGGTCACTGTGAGGGTAGAGGTACATAGAGAAGTGATAAAAGAACTCAGTCTGTATATGGAGGAGGAAGAGATTAAAAGCAGAGAGAAGAATGGGGGGGGGAAATTAATGTAATCTCTGGATCTCCAGCTTATTTAAAGGGCATCAGTAGGTGTGAAAGAGGAGAGAATGGCATCAGTCCTCCCATGGAAAGAGGATATATTCTCATGTATGGGGTTTACACAGCACCTACAGAGGTTTAAGATGCAACATCTGGGCTAAATACTAAAGCAGGTGCAAAGACTGCAGCTCCCCCCTCCTCTCTGCAGTGCTGCAGCAGTGCATGGCACACCAAGCAGTCTGAGTTGGCTGTTTTGGAGGTCAGGTCTTTTGCCTGTTTGTGGGATAAGAACTTGAAGTTTGGCTCGGGAGAAAAAAAGCGAGGATCTATAAGGGACAGGTATAGTTTGGTTATGAGAGGACAGCACTTTAAGCGCTCTTTGTCTTCTGCAGCCCATCTGCTCAGAGTGTCTGGTTATTTTAAGATCAGAAGTAAATCCAAAATGAGTCAGTTTTTCTTTCCTTAAGACCTGGATACCACCTCTGCCACTTGTCTCCTGCTCCAGTCCTTTCTTCAATAAGATTAAGTAGGAATAAACAATGCAGCTTCTTGGAGTGTTACTTGAGTAAAAGGTTTGCTGAGTTTCTTCATGCAGTGGGAATGGACAGGGTGCCAAGACTCCAGGTTTGCTTCCATTGGATGCACTCACTTACTGTGTCAACCTGTGGCCTGATGGGTCACAGACTGTCTTTGCCCATCTGACCCATTTGGTGGTTGCACAAACTACAGTCTTGATGTTCACTGGCCACCAGGAATGGAGTGAGATGAGCAGCATTATCAGGTACTATTTGTTCATCACTGGGGACTGCTGTGTGTAACTGACCCTCTGCATCTTGCTATTTCATCCTGTGAATATTTTGCTGGAGTCTCTGCAAACTTCCACACCAGAGTATCTTTCACAAAACAGATGACTACTGCTAGTTATTTAAAATATTTTGAATACTTAGCTCTGTTAATTCAGATCTCATTTGTTGAAGCAATTTGAGGTCCTCATCACCAGAAAGATATCTTGCTTCAGTCACTGCTCATCTAGCCCAGTTGAAGTGAGCACCTTTAGCTTTTTCCAGGTCTGTCTTAGTCTTCCCTGGTCTTCCCATCCCTCTGATGCTGCTCTGCCACTGTTCCTTGACCATAGCCCACATTCAGGTGTGGCTGTTTAAAAGCAATCTCTGTCAACATTTGTCATTAATCTGTTTCGATTTTTATTTATAAAAGAAAGAGAGAGAGTGAGAACGGAACAGCAGCAGTAGCAGGGCAATTGCAGATGAATAATGAAAGGATTCATCACAGCCATACGAGGATATATATATTTTTTGCAGCCAAGCGAGACGGATTCCCATCACAGCTCGGGGACTCGTTCCACACAACCACTCATCTTTCATGCTGGGGGGAAGGGAAAGGTGGAGACGGTATCATTATGGATGTAACAGGGCTCTGAAGTGACTAGTCAAGGTTGCTGCTTCAGTCACAAGGAATCTGCTTACAGGAATTTTCTCTCTGCCAGGTGTTATTGCCTGGTAAAGTGGCTGCATTCTACATCAGGCTGCCACTTGCAAAAGGGAGGTATAGGGCTTGCTAATGGGGACACTTACTAAGCAGTCAGATCACTAAAGAAGGACAAGATGACCAAGTAAAGATTTCATGGGAGTGACAAACTTGTCTCAGAAGGAAAGAGGGACATACTGGACAATGCAGAGGTCACTCTTTCTCACCTTTTTGTCTCTTGACCCACCCTGAAGTTCACTGTCATACCAACAAACAGCTCTCAGCTTGCCATGCTCTGACTAGCTTTAAAAATCCATCTGCTCTTTTGACACAGGTTCTTGTCCAATTTTAGTAAGTAAGGCAGATGAAAATTTGTCATAGGGAATGCTGAAGGATTCTGGAGTCTTGAAGGCCTCTGTAAATCTAGAAGGGAAAGAACTGCTATTTAAAATGGGGTGCAAAGCCCAGAATAGGCCTGGTTGATAAAGGTGTGCACTCAAATCCAAAAGGTCTGTCTTCTCCTACCTGCAAGGTCCAGGGGAGCCATGTCACACACATCCTGTAACAGTAGTGCTAATGCTTCACTGCTGTTTGAGCTCTGCAAGTCTGGGTGCACACAAATGTAATGGTTACGTTCCTCCACAACTAAGTCTGACTCTTCAGCTCTCTTGAGCTTGTGGAGAGGTGATCCAGGCAATGCTGTTGCCATCCAAGGCAGAGGTGGGCCATGCTGAGTAATTCTCAGATGCAGAATGCAGGTACTCTGTATGCTTCTGGGGCTTGGAGGGTCTGGGTTTAAGGAAAGAGCATGACATTTGACTGCATTTTACCATCTAGGAAAGCACTAAAGCAGGTTGATTTAAAGGGTAGAATGGTCTCATTTTCAGGTGCTGCTATTACCTGTATTGCTGGTTATCCATTCCACTTCCAGTTGTGAGAGTACATCAGCCCATAAAAAGCACAAAAGACCTTGTCCCAAAGGACTGTATATTTGTCAGGGCTCTTGGCAACCTGGAGAGCTTCACGCACCTCTGGCAAGGCATTACATCAGGGCATTCCTGTATTAAATCCTTCCTTCTCTCAACTGAAGCATAAGCGCCACTGGAGGCAATCCCATTTGGATGGGAGGATGCAGTACAATGCCACAGCTGAAGCAATCCATGAAAGAGTAAGACAAACAGATACATTGCTTTGTTCGGACCCTTAGGGCTGTTGCCTTGGCAGAGGGGAAAAAGAGCAGTGATCTTTTCTATTCTAGACACTTCTAGTGCTGTATTTTTTCTGTATAAAATCACAGCCTTGCCAGCAGTAAAGGGATCGGGTAAAAGGGACCTGTTTCTTAAGCTGCCCCTTCATTTCCCTCTTGTACTCAAGGAATTCAATCCAGTGTTCAGAAGTTTAGATTTAGCCTGTGTTTTTTCTCATTCCCCCTGCAACATATGTCTCCCTTTGGGAAACCATTTGGTCTATTTCTTCATATCCTGGCACAGAATTATGACAGGTCATTATAAACTGGGTGTTATTCAGCTTGGCTACACAAACCAGATCTATTTAGCCATCCTACTAGGTCCATTCCCATCCCTAGATAAGGTCCTTTGGTTGCTCAGCATAGAGACAGTTTTTCTGTTGAATATGGAAGTATTCAGGAAGTGCAATAGGAGGAAGCTTCTATGTAAGGTGCTTGCTTATTTAAAAAAACAACTGCAGAAGTTGTTTTTTATACATCCTGTGGTTAATGGCTTTTTACCTTTCTTCTGGAGGATCTTTAGTTTATATCCCATAGAGTCAGGTCTCTGAAGGTGTTTTTGCTTCCAGGAAGACAAGACAGTGTTAACGCTAATGGTCACCTCCTGACCTTACTTGGACATTGAGGGTGGGGAATAATTGGCTTGCTTGCCCTGTAGTGTATGCCTACAAAACTGGTTTGAATGGGCAGGTGATAATCTTGAGCAGTTCTGGAAATAATGCTGTGTGCTTTCTGCTTTTTTTTTCTGGCATTATGGATTATTAATGAAAAGTTTGCTTTGTCATGGTCTGGGAGGTTACCTTGCTTCTAACTGGTGCTTTCCAGGCAGATATAAACTTCATGTGTAATAGATGTGTAATACATGTTAGTGGAGGAGAAAGTTCTCTTCTGACTCCAATCAGTGGATGGTTTACAAGATCTCATCCCTCCAGTCACCTTTGTCCCAGTGATACTTCCACTAAATTCTCTTGTTTCAAGTGATGTTTTTAGTGGGCTCTGTGCAGTGACTAATTCAGGCCCTCCGTGTCTATTCTGTCTAGCTTCCTCCTCTTCCTTCAAATGCTCCCAACAAAGCTAGGAGATATTCAAACAGTATGTGGTGGTTGTCACTGCATTGTGTTGTAGGTTGCAGTTTCTCACTGTGTATCCACTCACGCAGTCAGTAGAAACATGGCACAAGATTAAATATTAAAGATGACAACCAGTTCTCTATCATAGGGTATCACCGAGATATTTCACATTCAAATAACAAATGTAGTTTTTTATTTTATTTTAGCCTCAAACAGCCTGTAACATATTGCAGGCAAGAATTGCACTTGCTGAAGGCTTGTGATGCAGCAGCATACAGTCTTTTACTGGAGCTGTCTCCTTCCAGCCATGTAGACTCTTCACAATTGGAAATATTTAACACCCTATTAGTTTCTGATGTGTTCTTTAATATATTGGTGATCTCAATGTTCCCTGAGAGGCCTCAGATTATAAGGATATAACCAGGTGCAGGTTTGCATAACCTGCTTTGAAATGCTTCACTCCATCTAATGTGTACTTGGGTTATTTTAGAGTTACCATGGTGTGAGTGGGCTGAAAAATCTGCACAGTGTCCAGTGAGTGGTGGCTCCTCCAGCAAGGGTCATGGGAAGAAAAGTCACCGGGTGGCCTCTTAGAAAAGTAGTACTATTTGGAAGATGTCAGAATTATTCTTAAAATAAAGCAGGCTATGGACCAAGGTGATGCCCTGAGTAGCTGCAGTAGCCTCTGGGATCATTGTAAACTTAGTCTTTCCTCACTTTCTATCCTACGATAGCCCCGAAAGGTTCTGGTGAGTACTGAAGTCCAGCTGACCCTAAGGCTTTACAGACTTTGAATCAGAACATTTACTGTCCAGAAAATGTACTGTGCAAACAGAGGAAGATGTGGGTGTAGGCCACAAGCAGTAAAGGAGAGGAAGGGCAGGATGACACATGAACTGTGATGACATCAGTGTGAAATGGCAAAAAAAGAGAGACTACTAAGCTGTTGATTGCTGAATTAATTGTCCTTAACTTCCAGGATCTGAGCCAGGGCATCTCAGGATACCAGCTAAAGCACATTGAAAGTCATCAGGGGAGATACATGTATGAAGGCATGTATAAGCAGGAAGATGAGGAACCAAGATAAGAGGTAGCTGTGTTTGGAATAGAGATCTAGCTGGGGAGTAGATCTGACACTTTGGAGATATTACAAGAGAAATATGATTTGGACTGAAGGCTGAGTGATTTTCTTTTCCTTATATCTTACCTTATTGTCCACCTTATTTGGATTTTTTCTTTTCAAAAGCCAGTCTGCCCTGCTGACTGTGTGCATGCATTACATTCTCTGTGTGCCTTGTGATAGTGGGAGCCAGCTAGAGAACAGTGTCTGCCTGTCCCAAACTTCCTCCCTTGTCTCCCTTGTAGTGTTTTTTGTTTGTTTGTTTTGTTTGTTTGTTTGTTTTTTGTGGGTGTTTTGTTTTGTTTTGTTTGGTGGAGTTACAAGAAGAGACCCAGGCTCAGGATAGAAGCATTTCTGATTTGAGGCTTGATCTGGGGGGATGTTTTGCTGGTGACAGTGGTACAGTGGTAAGTGTTGTCATGCTTTTGCAGTCCCCATGCTTTGTGCTCCAAAGCTATGCTTTCAGTGGGAGAATCTATTTCTCTAAGAGCAATCTAAGAGGCCAGACTATTACCTGTGGGAATAGTATTTCCTGGGCCAATGCTACCAAGCGGCAGCAGTTCAGCAGTGTCTTCTCTGGACAAGTCAGTCCCCCTGTCGCTGCTTCCCCAGGGTTGCTTTCTGGTGACTCCTTCCTATGTCTGATGACAGAAATGCAATCCGGGTCTTCCCTTGCTGCTTCCTGCAGCAGTGAGAATAATTAGGGAGTTGTAATGATTTCAGTCAGTTTCACAGTTCTAATAAGACCCTAAAGTCAGTGGTGACATCAGGGGCATAGAATAGTTTAATGTTACTTTGCCTGGGTCTACAATGTCACAAAACAATGAAAGTGTTGGTTCAGCTCTTATGGTCTGTAGTAGTGATGGTGGCCTGTGGGCTTAGCTCATCTAGGGCAGAGACTTTGAGTTCTGTTTGAGGAAGCAGTTGAACTCAAGAAGCCTCTTAAGGACTGAAGGTGTGGCATATCCACAAAGGTGCGACCCTCCACAAAGTGACCGTCATATATTTAGTTCAAGAGCAGATGTCCCAGGTGCAGAACCAGCTGTTTCAGACAAGTTACAAAACAGCCACAGACAGCTTTTCTAATACTTTCAACGTGAATACACATTAAGACAGTATTAGCACCTCTGTTTGCAAAGTGGAAGCAGAGACCAAAAGCTATTTGCCCCCAGTTACTATTAATGGAAGTTACAGTCCTTTATTAGTCCTTTTTTCTCTTGGAAATCACTGGAGTCTAGAGGATGATTCTATGGTAGGGTTCTGGATGTTTCATCAGAAACCAAGGCATGATGGGGACAGTGAGAATGGATCATCTCAGCACAAGATGAAGACCTGCTTAAAGGTGCTTGTGCTGTGTGTCTTTTAAGGATAGGTAGAGTTTCATCCTCAGTATTTGGAATTTTTCAGAGATGCTGAATTTGCACTGAAATTGCAGGGAGAAAAGGTGTAGGCTACAGGGTCAGTTGAGTCTTACCAAATACTCCAGTTCTCCTAAATAAGGATGGTCTCTTGCTGATCTGTACCCAGAACCAGGGACTGCAACAAGCATGTGTAAACAAGGTGTCCCAATGTGTTACTTGTCAGTCCCTGTATTTCCATGTTTACCTCAGGAGAGTGGTGAGGAGAAGGAGGGAGCTGAGCTGCTTAGTTTGACCTTGCTTTTTACATTTTTTTCCCTGTTGTTTGTTTGTTTGTTGTTTTTTTTTTTTTTATTATTCTCTTTGCATGTGCCTCTAATTGATCTTGAAAAGAAGGGACAGTTAAAGAAGACGTTAAGGTGAAATGAAGCCATAACTGTGACTGGAGACTTTTATTAAGTGTGGCAAAGTTCCCTGGGCTGCGTAGAAATTGTTTATTGATTTTGGTATGGCTGGGTGCTCCGGAGTAATCGCCCGCAGAACCGCTAGAGAGAGAGCAGAGAGAAGAGTGCTTTGCCAGGTCTCTGCTGCCTCCTGCCCCCAGCTGCTCTTCCTCCTGCCTGTGCTGGTGGTCTCCTCTTTAACCTGTAAATGAGCAGCCATATCTGATTAACTCTTGTTGGGGCCAGCTCCTGCAGCCTAGTGCTGGGCTCTGCCCTGCTGCCCCAGAAATGGCCAGTGAAGGAATATGGTAAGGGAGGAGATTACTTTGGAACATATATATCATACAAGAGAGCATGGTATTGCTGAGACTTACACTGCCCTTTGGTTCTTCCACCAGTTAGTTGTTAGAGACAGAAACCTGTCTCTGATGGTCACCAAGGTCAGCCATCTCTGAACCTGCTTAACCATGGGGCAAGTAAATTTTGTGACAGGGCAGAGATGAACACGTTCATGTTTCTCAGTATTGTCTATGAGGTTTCACCCCAGTATCCCCTGCCTGCTCTCACATGCCTTTTCCCTCTGTGCCAAAATTGCAGGATGCCAAAGAAAGGTTAAATGGCTACATGGAGTGAGCCAGCCTGCCTCCCTTGTGCTTCTCTGTAAGCCCAGGAAAACTTAAGCCCCTCCTGTTTATTTCTTTGCTTTTTGTGACAGCATTAGGGTGGTTTTACTGCTCTAATTCAGTAAACCTCCCTATACAGAGATTTTTTTCACACTATTATCCTGTCAGAGGTGGGGTTTCTGCTTTGCTTACGTCACGTGGAGGTGCTACACGCCATCCTTGCTACACTACTTTTGCACAAGGACAGTTCGTTCATTTGTTGTTTCTCATTCAGAGTGCTATGACTTGAAGTATGCTCCTAAAACACACTGGTCCTTCAGTTCCAAGGAGGAAATGGAAATGGAAGCATTTTTATTGGCATTTGACTGGATAAGTGAGTGAATTTTCTGAGATCTGTTGCACAGCTCGTGATACCCCCTCTTCTAAAGGCAAGGTACTGGTAATCAGTGGGGAGATTTATCTTCTCTGTCATTTAAAGTGCTTTTTTCTATCTTCTGGTAGCATAGGTTGGTTTAATCTCCTTCCTTCTACAGAAGGCTTCAGAGGCCTGCAGTAATATGGATATTAGGTAAGTGATACTCTGATGTAAATCTCTGTGTGGTGAGGAAAAGAGGACTTGTCTACCTGCTAGCCCCCCTCCTGCCCCTTACAATCTGCTGAGCTGTAGTACAAGTGTTAGAAACTGTTGTTAGAAGAAGATGAAACAACAAACTGGATTCCTTTCTTAATCATCTAATCTGTGTATGAGAGTGGGAATATGAAGATGGAGAAAAGGTAGGATCTTCTTTAGCATCACGGGGCAAAATTTTCAGGACATCATGTAGATGCTATAAGGAAGCATTTCCTGATTTGTGTGTTCATTATGTTTCCTTAATGAAAAAGCTGATGAAATGTGTATTAGTTTAAAATTTGATTTCCTGAAGGGAATAATGTTAATGGAAGGCAAAATATTTCTAAAGTGTTGGCAATTTAAATCCTGTAGAAAAGGTTATGAAATAGTCTAAAAGAATATAAATCTTTGCATCTACCCAGAGAGTTCTTTGACAAAAATGACCCATGAACATTTGTGCTATGAACAGCAGTAACAACTTCACTTCTGATCTATTTTACTATTTATTTTTTTTTTTTACCCCTATAATAAAGTTCAACATTTTAACTTTCTGCGGAATAAGGACAATTAATTATGCTGATGTTGGTCTGTGTACTTTGGCTAGGAAGCGTGAATGCTGTAACAGAATCTGCATCAGTCTGCACTGGTACTTCAAAGCATTTGCTGTGTATGTACATCACGTAAACTTTTGTAATGCTTAGTTGCTTGAATGAACTAAGATGACTGATTTATTGCAAAACCTTCTGAGTTCCCTGACTGCAAGTTCTTGCTCATAACTGCTGTAGCTTACTGCTCCTGTTGCTTGTGTTGGAGATTTTTGAATCCCCACCCTTGGGAAGAACAGGCTGGCTTTAAATTCCTCAGTCCTGCACCTCAGACTGAAGGAGCTATTTTTAACCTGCTTTGACCTCTATGTGAGCAAGAATAAAATAGGGATTGGGCAGAATATGACACAAATCAATAGGTTATCCCAACAGATGTGATCTTTGGCACCATTTTGCCTTGGACACTTGCTGCAGTAACGAAGATAAATGGTGATTTGTTAACATTGTGATCTAGGGACTGGGTGGCTCAGTGGATCGTGTGGTGGCCTCTGACCTCTGGCTCTCCAGGCTCTGAACATCAAGATGAAATCTCATTCTGATAGTAAGAAGGGAAAAAAAGTCCACAAGGGTTGGGTGATTTTGGTTCAGTGCTAATCACAGTGCTCCACAAAACAATTCAACAAGGACTGAATAGACAATGCCTCCTGGCAAAAAGGAGTATGAGAAATAGAGTGGGAACTGTAGCAATAGAGAGCTAGTGATCAGTTACTTCAGGTTAAGACTTGCAGTGCTTTTATGGAGTGAGTGTGAAGTACCCAGAGCTACTTTGTCTCTTACCTATCAAAGAGGACTTGCGCCAGGGCTGATTCATCGTGTCTCTCAGTAAAACAGAATTTTTTTTTTGTGAAAGCAACTTCCCTTTCATTTTCTGGGGCAGTTTCTACGTGTCTTTTGACTCTTGGCTGATTACTGAAGGATAGCGATGTGGGGGTTTTGGGGAGCTGAGGTATTGGAAATGACAGATACAACTGGGTTAGCTGTGAGCCAGTCATGTCTCCACTGACCTTGTGTTATCTGTTCCGTATCTCCACAGAGTCCTGTTGCAGGTCCTCTGTAGATAGCTGATTTTTAATATGTTCTCAGTTGTGCACAGTTTGTCTTGCTTTAGCAGTCCATGATGGTGTATTCTCCTTAGGGCAAAAATAAATTCCTGCAACAGAATATCTTCCAGGACATCTGCAAGGATTGGTAAGCAGTGTTTGAAGATAATTCCATGTTGTAACTAATCTCATGTAAACAGGTGTAAGCCACGGTGTGTTCTTGTCTTCATTGGCTCGTGTATAATTCCCCCTGCCATGAGGAGGCAGTACAGCAGTATCTCATTCTGAAGCAGAACCCCTTAACTTCAACTTTTTGCCTCTAGATCATAGAATCATAGAATGGTAGGGGTTGGAAAGGACCTCTGGAGATCAAGTCCAACCCCCCTGGGAGCACAGGAGCACCCAGGGCATGCCACACACGAACATATCCAGATGGGTCTTGAAAATCTCTAGAGAAGGAGACTCCACAACCTCTCTGGGCAGCCTGTTCCAGTGCTCTGTCACTCCCACAGTAAAAAAGTTTTTCCTCATGTTGAGGTGGAAATTCCTGTGTTTCACCGTGCTGCCATTACCTCTCGTCCTATCACAGTGCACAACTGAAAAGAGACTGGCCCCTTCTACTTGACACCCACCCTTCAGATATTTGTAAACAGTAATAAGATCCCCTCTCAGTCTTCTCTTTTCCAGGCTGAACAGCATCAGGTCTCTCAGCCTTTCCTCATAAGAGAGATGTTCCTGTCCCTTCATCATCTTCGTAGCTCTCTGTTGGACCCTCTCTAGTATTTCCCTGTCCCTCTTGAACTGGGGCGACCAGAACTGAACACAACACTCCAACTGTGGTCTCACACTTCTTGAGCTTTCCCACAGGGTGTTATGGGAGACAGTATCAAAAGCCTTGCTGAAGTCACGGTATCACAGGGTATCAGGGGTTGGAAGGGACCTTGGAGATCTTCGAGTCCAATCCCCCTGCCAGAGCAGGACCATATTATCTAGCACAGGTCACAAAGGAATGCATCCAGGCGGGTTTTGAAAATCTCCAGAGAAGGAGACTCCACAACCTCTCTGGGGAGCCTGTTACAGTGCTCAGTGACCCTTACAGTAAAGAAGTTCCTCCTCATGTGAAGGTGGAACCTCTTGTGCTCCAGCTTACATCCATTCCCACTTGTCCTATCACAGGGCATGAGTGAGAAGAGGTAAACAACATCCACTGCTCTCCCTGCATCTACCCATTCAGCCACATGATTGTAGAAGGCCATCAGATTAGTCAGACATAACCTCCCTTTAGTAAATCCATGCTGGCTACTCTTGATAACCTTCTTTTCTTCCATGTGCTGAGATACAATCTCTAGAATGAAATGCTTTGTTATCTTTGCAGGGATGCAGGTGAGGCTGACTGGTCTGTAATTACCAGGGTCTTCCTTCTTGCCCTTTTTGAAGACTGGAGTGACATTGGCTTTCCTCCAGTCCTCAGGCACCTCATCTGTTCTCCATGATCTTTCAAAAATGATGGAGAGTGGTGGAGCAACATCAGCCAGCTCCCTCAGCACTTGTGGGTACAGCCCATCAAGGCCCATGGATCTGTGCTTGTTCAGTTTATGCAAGTGATTTCTAACCCATTCCTCATCAACTAGTGGAGAGACTTCCTCCTCCTAGGCTTTCACTCTTACTACCAGGGTCTGTGATTCCTGAGGGCTGGTCTTAGCAGTGAAGACTGAAGCAGAGCAGGCATTCAGTAGCTCTGCCTTCTTTGCATCCTCTGCCACCAGGGATCCTGCATCATTCAGCAGTGGGCCCACATTTTCCCCAGTCTTCCTTTTACCATTGGTGTATTTGAAGAAGCCCTTCTTGTTCTCCTTTACTACCTTTGCCAGAGTTCATTCCAAGAGGGCCTTGGCCTCTTTGTTGCATCCCTACATGTTCTGACAGCATTCCTTTAATTCTTCCAAGGGACCAGTCCCTTTTTCCACATGCTGTGAACTTCATTCTTCCATTTCCACTCCTTCTCATCCATGCTGGTCTCCTGCCTCCTCTACTTGATTTTTTTACTCAAAGGAATACACCTGTCTTCATCTCAGAGGAAGTAATGTTCGAGTATTGACTAGCTCTCTTGGGCCCCCTTACCTTCTAGAGTCTTCGCCCAAGGGATTCCTCCAGGTAGGTCTTTGAAGAGAACAAAGTTAGCCCTCCTGAAGTCCAATGTTGCATCTTGATGTATAAGATTTTCAGAGAGGAGATTCACAGATCTCCTTACAGATCTGCCTACAAGACTGACACCCTGCTCTCAGGTGCTTTACCATTGTAAATACATCTTCTCTGTATTTAATAATCAAGGGAACAAAGATTGCACTGGCTGACATATTGATGCATGTAAGCTGCTTACATATAGCTTTTAATATTTCCCATGTTGTAGATCCAATTGTAACATGACAGCTCATGTTGTGCCTGGGACTCCCAAGTCTACCTCTGTGACAACCCTCTGTAGCATCAGTCCCACTTTGTACTTTTCCTGGGCTGTGCACTGCTGGGTTATAGAGAATTGATGTTTCACATCGTTAAGAGTAGTCTCTTTCCTCATATTTCCTCATCCCCACCCATCAATGTGTTGTACACAGTGTGTTAGAGTTGCAACAGGCCAGTGCAAGCTTCTGCTCATTTCTCTGTTTAGTGCTATTTTACTATTGACAATTGTTTTTGAATCCCAAAAGGGGAGACAGTTTTTAATCCACAGATTGCATGCCAATGGGTTGCTTACAGCATACATTTGTTACTTGAGATGTCATGGAAGGAAGTTTGACCCAAAGAATGTTGTCCTTCATGTTCCTCTTCTTGTAAGCAGGTGACAGGGGGAAAGACTGGTTCCTGTAAACTTTGCCCAGTATCTTCCTTGCCTCAGACCAAGACACATCTCTGTGCCCTGCCCATGTGCCTGTTTTGACTCACACTGCCCCAAGCCCCTCATGGCACTTGTTTTTCCAGAGACAGGAGCTCCATCCTGCCCATAACCAGGAACAGAGCTTGTAGCCCCCAGCTCTTTCCCTCTTTTTCCACGGGGACACAGATCTCCCTGACATTCTTCCCTGTCAGTCCTTGGGCAGAGATCTGTGTCCCTCTACCCCCCCAGCCCAGCCCTGGCTCTGGGATATGCAGAGCAGAGTGCACTAGGCAGACTGAGTGAAAGCAGCACGTCCAGCTCTCCATGCCCCTGCAGCCACCATGCTACTGTCATCAGACTGTCACTACTGCCTCCATGCCCCTGCTTCTTTGCTATATACAGAGTACATTTGGGGCTGAGCTTGTTGCATGTACTGAATGGGGGCAATAGGAGGGTTTGTGGACCAGGATTGTGTTAGGACCTGCACATTGGGTGTGAAATGACACCTAAACTGGCTATATTTAAAAAAAAAAAAAAAAAAAAAAAAGAGTAGGAGAGAGAAGATAGCAGCCTAACAAGACCTACTTTCCACTATATTTTTAGTCTCTGAATTTATTTTTCCCAGTATAATTCAGGATTAACCGTTTCGTTGTTGTGTCCAGGCTGAGATCAAGCTCAAATGATCTAGAATTCCCTGCCAACATCCCTTTGTCCTTTTCAAATTGCAGTAATATCACTAGCATTGCTTCAGTTGTTGCCTGAGTTTCATGTTGGTTTTTGGTTTTGTTTTGTTTTGTTTTTTTAAATATGTGAAGTGACATCACTGGTGAATTCTTTGGAGGCCCTTTGAGTTGTTCCAGTGGGAAGTGTTTATTTTCAATGGATATTTCCTCATGTTTCCCTTGATTGTAAAGAACAAAGGATCTCCTTCATCCGAAGATATATGGGATGAGCCATCCTGTGTCTTCCTGTTTTAGAAATAATTGTTAGCTACAGATTTCTGTCATCTCTCCAGCTATATAGGCCTAGATGAGGACATTCTTCCTACCCTAATATTTAGTTTTATGAGGAGATAGCTCTATGTGTGTGTTACTGGGGAATATTTTTTTTTTTTAGATGTGAAAATTGAGGTTCAATAAACTGCCCTAACTTCATGATGCAGCTCTGTTCAGAAACCGCTTTGGTTTGCTCACATGGAAATAGCTTTGCATATTTGTTGGTACAAATTATCTTTTAGGGGTTTTCTGCTGAAGGATTTATATTCCTATGGAAGAGATATGGATTTGATGGGTGGACTGTTCAGTGGATAAGGAACTGGCTGGATGGCCACAGCCAGAGGGTAGTGGTCAGTGGCTCAAAGTCCAGATGGAGAGCAGTGACAAGTGGTGTCCCCCAGGGGTCTGTACTGGGGCCTGTCTTGTCTAACATTTATATCAATGACATAGACAGGGGGATCGAGTGCACCATCAGCAAGTTCATGGATGACACCAAGCTGAGTGATGCTGTCAATACACCAGAGGGATGAGATATCATCCAGAGGGACTTGGACAAGCTGGAGAGGTGGGCCCAGATGAACGTCATGAGGCTCAACAAAAGCAAATGCAGGGTCCTGCACCTGGACTGGAACCATCCCCACTATCAATACAAGCCTGGGGAAGAGGCAACAGAGAGCAGCCCTGCAAAAAAGGACTTGGGGGTGCTGGTAGCCAAGAAGCTGGACATGAGCAGCCAGTGCGTGCTTGTAGCCCAGAAGGCCAATTGCATCCTGGGCTGTATGAAAAGCAGTGTGGCCAGCAGATGGAGAGAGGTGATTCTGCTGCTCTACTCTGCTCTGGTGAGACCTCACCTGGAATGCTGCGTCCAGCTCTGAAGCCCTCAGCACAGGAAGGACATGGACCTGATGGAGCAGGTCCAGAGGAGGGCCACAAAGATGGTCAGTGGGCTGGAACACCTCTCTTACGAGGACAGGCTGAGGGAGCTGGGATTGTTCAGTCTGGAGAAGAGATGGCTCTGGGGAGACCTAACAGCCACCTTCCAGTACCTGAAGGGAATTTATAGAAAGACTGGAGAGGGCCTGTTTACAAAGGCCTGTAGTGAAAGGACGAGGGGTAATGGGTTTAAATTAGAAAGGAGTGGATTTAGATGAGAAATAAGGAGAAAGTTCTTTACCACGAGAGTGGTGGAGCACTGGAAGAGGTTGCCCAGGGAGGGTAGCTGAGGCCCCATCCCTGGAGACATTCAAGGTGAGACTTGACAAGACTCTGAGCAACCTGCTCTAGTTGAGGATGTCCCTGCTTTCAGCAGGGATTTGGAGTAGATGACCTCTAGAGGTCCCTTCCAACCCAAAAGTTTCTGTTTCTGTGTTCTATTCTGGATGGCAGCCCTGCCTTGAGCATGTCAAATGGTCCCCCAGTTTGGCATCAAGTGCAAACTTGGTAAGAGTGTGCTTTTCTGCAGCCTCTAGGTCACTGATACAGATGTTAAAGAGAATAGGTCCTGGGATACACACCTGTATACATCATTACTGGCCTCCAAGTAGTGTATCAACATTGCCCTCTGTGCCTGTTCATCCAATGAATTTTTAACCCATCTTATAGTCCATTCATAACGTTTTTATATCAAACTTGAGACATTCTGGGAAACAGTGTTGAATGCTTTTATGAAGTCAAGGTAAATGGCTTCCATGCCTTTCCCCTTGTCTGTAAGTCCCATCATTTTATCATAGAAGAGAATAAGGTTGGTCAGGCATGGTTTGTCCTTGGAATATCTGCACTGACTGTTCCAAATCACTACCTTCTCCTTTGTGTGCCCAAAATATGTTCTAAGGGGACTCACTACATCATTCTCCCAAGGACATAGGTGAGACTGACTAGCCCAAATTTATTGGATTTTGATCAGAGAGAAACCCATAGTCTGTAAAGTCAGCTACTTTCACCTGCTTTTTAAGGAAAAAAAAGCTAAGGAGCTCACAGCTAGCACAGAGTAGCTGGTAATGTGTATGGATGGGGTGAGAAGGCTTTCTGGCTGCCTCAGATTTGCTACCAAAGGACATGAGAAACCAGGAAGGAAGGGCTAAGATTCATGTTGGAGTGAAGATGGGATCTTAGAGGTGGGGGTTAATTGACACGGAAGTGGTAGTGGAGAGGTGAAATGGAACAAGGGGAAGAGTAACTCAGCTGCAGTGCTGAGGTGGAGAGAGCACATCACAGGCAAGCAGGTTCTAGGAGAGAGCATGATGGGCAGAGCATGTGGTTTCTTCATGGGTTTGCCTTTAAGCAATGACTGATGAAGCTGAAGGCTTGCTACTAGCTCCCTAATCACAGGTGAGTACATTTATTTCACAGAAATGAAGATCTCTGAGGGATTGAATTCAGGAGCCTTAAAGCCCTTTCCCAGCTACTCCATGCAGTGTCACTCTCCCTCTCACTGAGGTCTGCTGTCATGCTTGGGCATCCTCCCTCATGCTGTCTGCTCTGTATCCGTCCCCTTCCTTGAGGAGGAAAATGGACCTCTACTCCAATCCTGGCAAATTTCATGCACATTGGAAGGATATATTTGCCCTGCCCTCTTCCTTGTGAGAAGTTCAGATAAAAATAAATGCATCTTTTAATGCAAGCCTCAGAGTGAGAGTCCTGGAACACTGGTCTCATTCCTCTCAAGGTGTACCTGTCAGCATTGTGATTAGTGATCCACAGGCAGCTTAAATGCAGCGGCTGTAATCAAAGCTACAAAGCTCCTCTGTATATTGAGAGCTTTCTGTGTCCACTTCCATCTTGTAAGAAGTCTAGAAAGATAATTTTCTTGTTGGCAGGCCAGGAAGAAGGGAGGTAAGGCTGAGAGAGGGGAAGAGGTGGCCAATGGGAGCACCTTTTTTGATCTGCTGCTGACCTCAGGGAAAGAAGGCAGGTTAATGTAAGTGAGCCATCTCAGGCCTGGGAATCCCAGGCTTTTGTTGTGACACTGGGGTCTCATTTTCTGTGTTTGTCTATTTATCATTGGAGAGACAGAAAGGAGCAGTAGGGCTCTTGGAAGTTAACATTCACCCTTTGCGTTGCTGGGGAATCTGCCTCATTGCCAGCCTAGACTGTGTTGGTCGTTGCTTCAGGTTGTTCTTCCTTATGCCCCTGATATTCCTGTTCAGCTGGGACGTGGTAAAACATGTTCCTGCATCCCCCCCACCAGCTGTAGCTGGCAGCTCTGGACAGTGAGGTGATGTGAAAGGACTCTGACAGTCCATCCCTGGAAGAGCAGTTCTGCATGTCTCTTGCATGGCTTGGTGCCTTGAGTGCCATGCTGCTCTGTGTGTGGGCTTTCCAGTGAGCAGGGTCATGGATGCCCCCACAGGTGTTCACAGCAGCGCTGAAGTCTCTACAAGGCCTTTCTAATGCTCAGGTGAGGTTGGCACAGGCTGAGGGGAGTGAATGAACTTTCCTCAGGGTGAGATGTACTGTGCCTCTTTCCCGTCTGGAGAGGCTCTGCTGTGCCTGTCCCATCCTCAGTGGAGCAGGGAGAAGCAAGAAGGTTAAAGGGACTATATATGAAAACTGTTTTGTAGGGTAGCACCAATTCAGACAGGCCCAAGAAGCACTTTTAAAACAAGCTCTGAATGAGGTATTGCTATTCAGTTTGGTCTGTATCTCTAGACCAGTTGTCAAATACTGGAGCTCACTGGTCCTGGACTGTTACATCATGTGAGAAATGCTGTGTGTGCAAGACAGGGGGTTTCATCAGTAGTGCATTCCCAGTCTGTAAAGGTCATGGAAGGGTGAGGCAGAGCTGGGAAATATAAGAAGAGAAGGAAGCTTATCATTTTTCCCTTTGATGGCTTTTTGTACCCTGCAGTGTTTTCCAGCCTGACCTCTGCAAGCTGGGTTCACATGGCCAGCAGTTGATTTGCCTTTGGATAACAAGGCAGACTTATCTTGCTGCAGCTTATGGTGTCCACACCTATCTCATCATCTAAGAGAGGCAGAGGAGGGAGGTCTGTTTAGAGGAAGGTTACACTGGGGAGATGTTACTCAGGGGAGTTACACTGAAAGGAGCCATCCAGCACTTGAAATAGAGCTAAGTGGGGTGACATGTAGAAGCATAGAAGTTATCACACCAGTTTGCACCAATTATCTCCCTGATCCCGAGTCCTGTTCCCCAGGGTTATTGATGCTTTAGAAGAGTTGAGTTTGGGGATAAGGGCTTTTTCTTTTTCTGCTGATTTGAGGTTGGCTTCAGCCTCCAGTTTTGGATATTCTTTGCTTTCTCTCTAATAAAGTATATTCAGCTGGTGGTGCATTGGCAAGCTCAGGGGTCAGCTCTGTATAGTTTTCATGTCTTTCTGTAGGAACTTTAGCTATAGAAACTCCTGTTGTGCCAGTACACAAAGCCTAAAGAAACTCGTCAGTCAGGCCAAGAGGAAATGGCCACAAGTTGCACCAGGGGAAGTTCAGATTAGGTATTAGGAAGAACGTATTTACTGAAAGCAGGTAATCATTGAACAGGCTGTCCAGGGAAGTGGTGGAGTCACTATCCCTGAAGGTGTTCAAAAAAATGTGTAGATGAGGCGCTTTGGACATGGATCATGGAGGTATTGGGTAGAAGGATGGACTTGATCTTGGAGGTCTTTTCCAACCTTAACAATTCTATGAGCTGTCACCCAATTTATGCATAAAGCCTGTGGGAGTCTCTCTCAGCTGGCATCCAATCACTGCTGTGGGGCTGGGTGCACCATTATTCTCTGATATTCAGAGTTTTAGCAGCTTTAACTGAATTTCTGACTTTAAAATCTCTGACTTGGAATCTCTGAGTTTTAACTGAATCTCTGACTGTCAGGACGCTAATTTCATGGGAGGAGGTAGATGGTCCCAAACTATTACGAGGTTCTTGCACGAAGTTTAGGCTGCTGTCAGTAAGAGAATGAAGGACTGGAGAGCCTGTATAGATCACATAATAATTAATATGCCTGTCTGATCCCATTTTTTTTTATCCTGCTTAATCTATATTTTCCATGCTACTTGGTGGAGGTAAGTCCCATGAATTTATGTGGCTTCATATGTTCTATATTCTCCAGGCACTTTTCTCTCCCACGTTTGCACTCTTGTTTCTGCTCTTCTCTGCAAGATATTCAATGTTAAATGACTATGGTAACTCTCTCTGAGGGCATGGTTCCTTTGTGCTCCTTATGGTAGTATCTAAGGAGTGAAAAAGAAGGGGGGCAGGGACGTTTCCCCTGAGAGGTTTCTCCTGCATACAGACATAGTGCTACTGTAGAGCATGGGACAAAAATTCCTATCCATTATCACTTAGTATTTCCTTCCTGGTGTATCTGAATGAATGCTTTTTTTTTTTTCTTTTCCTTTTACTTGCCACCACTGTAGAATGAAAAGTCATTTCCATTGAACTGTCTATATTTCCTGTATTCACTTGGAAATTCCAGCCTCATGGAAGTGCTGTCTGAGGGCAGGCTGCATTGCTTAACTTTGGCTGACACTGGATTTCACCCACAATTGTCTGCCTTTCTATCCAGCTTTGTCACCCTGAGGTTCTTCTCAGCCCACTTTTACCTTCATTAATTTAAATGAAGCTGTCATCTGCAGTTTTCTACCACCTGTTTTCAGTTTCCAGGTCACTCATATTATACTTCAGTAGTCCTAGCACATACCCTGGTGTGATTGAGCTTTTGACCTGGTCTCGTGCTGAAGACTCTCCTCAGTCTTTACTATCATTTTCAGTTTCATTCAGTTTCTCATTTGTGACAGAACTTTCGCTCTGCAGATGCTGGTTTTCCAAGAATGTCTCTGGAAAAAAAGCATTACCTGAAGGTCCACACTGTCAGCTGGTTACCTCACCAAGGTGTTTCAGAAGTACCTTGAAAAAAAGAAGTCCACTAAGCAAAGGACCAACTCTTGTTCCAGAGTGAGTGCACTGGCTTAACTGGTAGCTGTAAATTGATTCGTTATGTATAGTTATGTATAGCTTATATGGTTGTAATTAATTAGCTCATAATTGTAACTCCAGTTTGCATGGGTATAGGGATTAGACCCGTGAGTGAGGGAATCAAGGAGACTCCCTTCAGTGTGGTATTTTATTCTTCCTTCACATTCATCATAGATGAGTTCAGTCTTTTGTAGAAGGGTGCCATCCAGGCACTCACTGGGAAAGCTGTGACCTACTGGGAGGGAAACATGTTTAGGTGCCGTGACTCTAGCCATGGGGAAGTCAAAGGCTGCTACAGTCCCCAGCCTTAGAAAGCAGAAAATGATGTTGAGTGGTAACTGAAGATAATTGCCCCTGAACTCTTTCCCCTTGAGGAACCTCCTTCAGGCTAATTTCTTAGAGAGAAATGAGCACTGAGCAGTTAGTAGGAGGCTGGTTTTATGGGACATTTCACCCCTGAGAAGTCATGGTAGAACTGAGATTTCTCCAGGACTTGTGGATAGATGCACTTGGAGTATCCCATTTGTCCAGTGCTTGACTCTTCCCTCATTCTGGCATTCCTGGTTCCCTGCAGTACCCAGCCTTACAATACTGCTGCTATTCTCTGCTCACTGGCATGTGCTTTCCAGGTGCTCATACCCTCCTGCTTCTGAAGCTGACCCTGTGATGACAGCTGCCTGGCTGCCTATCAAAGGCCCCATTTAGAGCTAGCCCAAGACCAGACAGAAAGCTGCAGTGTTAGACCCCGAAATCTGACACAGTGTGGCTTGCCCACTTTTCAGTGGGTCCTTGACAGCCTTTCAGCTCATGTCTGTCAGCCCCCCTACCAGGCACACAAGTTCACTTCCATCTTGGAAGAAGGGGAGAGAGAAGTGACATTTCACTGAGTGGCGGGCATGCTGGGGGATGTAGGGAGATAAGGCAGGATCACAGAAGCAGCTGAAATCCCCAGCGGATATTGCGTTGCTGGCTGGATTGACAGGTTAAAAGTATTGCTGGGACAAGTATCCCTGCTCCCCCTGTCCCAGAGGACTGTGCAGTGAGAACAGCACTCAATCCTTAATAAATCTTGGCCTACACTGAGACCAGTTCTGCCGTAGCCTGGCATGAGGACATCTATGGGGAATTTGTTTACAACTTTCAACAGGAACTACCCATAGAATGGCTTTTAAAATAAATAAGTTCACTTAGCAAACAGCAGCAGTAAATGAACAGGAACACTGACATGGCCAAGGATGAAATATTAGCATTTTTCAAATCCATTTAGTGAAGACAGCCCCTGGGCACTGGTTCAGGTTCTTGTGTTAGTGGGCACTAAGCACTAAGCTAACTTACGGCCAAAACCTGTCAGCCTCTTCCTGGAGCTCAGGAGGGCAAAATTTGTCTTAGTTGACAAACTAAGTCTGGTCTAAAAACATAATACCTTTGCATTTTTTTCATCCCAGAGTACTTATGACACATCAGTCAGAGTACAGAGTTCAGGCAGTGTTTTGGCTGTTCCAGACTGCAGGCAGAGAAAGGAACAGTTTTCTTCAAGCCCCACAAAAATGCTACATAGGCAACAGTAAACCAAGGTGTTTTTTTCAAAGAGCACCACTTCAGTGACTCCAGATGATTGTGATGCACTGAAAAGGCTCCCTGTTGTATCACAGCAGTGAGCAGCAGGTTCAAACAGTCCTGGCTTGAAGACCCTCCCTGTGCAGTTATCAACTGCTTCCTGCCTATGGCCGAGTTTACTGGGGCAGTGATTTGTCCAAATACGTATCTAGCCTTGACTGGTTCACCAGCTTTTGTTGGTTACAGCACAGATGGCATGGCTGGAGGCTACTGTCTAATAGAAGGTTTCCACTCTTGGAAAGATGTGAATATGCCCTTGGGTAAGGAGAAAGTTGCATGGGGAGCCTTTTCTTTGAGGTTGCATGGTCCAATCTTATCTCCGCCAGTAAAGCTGTGCCAGCTGTGTGTTGTGAGTGGTAGTTTCATTCCAGCATCTACTAGAGAAAATTGTATATGTAGAAGCTAGGGCTAGAGTTCCTAACTTGGGGAAAGAAGTGTTCAACCCTCAGGAAATAGATATCAGAATAGGATGAGGGTCTTCCTGAAGAACTTCTATGTGCAGTCAGTGGGGAAACCCTGGTGACTGACCAGTGTGTGACCCAAGCTGTTACTGTAGGTCCCAGACCAGGGCACTCTCCCAGGCAGGTGAGGGGTCCCAGTAGAGTACTTGGGGAGGTGGGGGAGATTGGTCCTGCTGTGACAGCAAAAATGAACTAAGCCAGTTCACCAGTCAGTGACTGGCCAAAGGACCAAAGGGCTGTGAGGAGGGTACCTGAGGCCAAGCACCTTGCAAGGGCAGGGAAAGGGTCATGCACAGCGCCTGGGGGCGCAATGCTAGGGAGACAGGGGACATAGCAGTGGGTCAGAGACATGCTCTTATGCTGCAGCCAATGGGGAAATTGCACCGAGGACTACGGTGTGCCCTGCTTGCCAACCTCCCCACATCACTCTCCATTCCCTGTCCTCTCCTATACATGGCAAATGGAAGAACTGCTTTTGTTTTATGCTTTGACCTTTCTCCCAGGTACTGTGATTCTGCAGTACCTTGTGCCTATTTTTAATGCCCAGACTCTTCAGCCCCAATATCTAGTGAATATTGTCCACTTCCTTCCCCCTGTTGTGCAACCATAGCCCCATTCTGCAGCACTGCTGCTCTGCTCTCCATGCAGCAGTGCCCCTTGCAATCCCTACTGAGAGGTTAATCAAGACCTACTGCCTGAGTTACCTTTAGCTTTTATAAACCAAAAAATACAAACAGCATGTAAGCAGCATTCATTACCTTGCACGCCTTCAGCTTCTTATTGGATACACATCCCCCTCCCTCCAGCATTTCTCTCTTTTTTTTTAATATGTTTTTTTTTTAATTTGTTTTGATGAATGAGTGACAACCCTGACACCCGATTCGCTGAGATTAATAGAAACGACACAATATTTACGTCGCGCCGACGAGCAATTATCCTGCCATCTATCTTTGAGATTATCTTTCTGATTGAAAACTACTCATCCGTGTAATCGGAATTATTTGGAATTAGAAGGGAATTTATGGCCCCTCTCACTCTCCCTCCTATTTGCCTCTGTCTCTATCCTTCTTTCTCCTCCTTTAAGAGGGATCCTTTCTTCCTTTATTCCTTCCATCCTTCCTTCTTTCAGCCTTGTGGGTGGAAACATGTGCTTTGCTTCACTAAGATTTGCTGAACAAGGATGGTTGTTGGCCACCTCACTTATCTCCCTTCTTTATTCTGTTTCACAGTTACTTCCTTATTAATCTGTTTTGAAGATGCCTTTCACTGGCCCAGTGCTTAGTAAATATGCTCCCTGTGCATTTATTTTATCTAAATGCTATCTGAAAGTGTTTTTCCAGCTCATTCTGTGTAGGAGAAGGCCCCATGTTTGTGGGCTGCTTCTTGCTTGCTGTGAACCTTTCCATAGCTGCTGCTGGTGTTTCTGCTACTTCAGCAGTCCCTGGAGACAGACTGTTGTCCTCCATTACATGGGATTGAGTCTGGCAGTCTCACTTCAATACCAGTGTCCTCTAACACAGTGCTGTCTGTATAGGGCTTCTGGAAAATACTCTTGCTTATTTGTATAGCTTTAAGGAGCTTATAGGTCGTATAGACCTCTGTTGTTTTTTGCTCACTGGGAAGAGCTTTGTCTTTTCATTTTTTCAGAAGCACCAGTGTTTCCCACATTTATTCATTTTTCATTCTTTTCCTGGCCTGTGATACAGAAGAAGCAACTAGTCATGTTGGCTCAGGTCACCTTCAGAGACACAACTCTCTCTTTTTGGTTATTCCAAGATGGCACAGCAAAATTCACATATGCTCGCTCTCTTTGGAAGCCCATCTTTGAACACAGTCCTTAGAGAAGCATTTCCTACCTTTCCTTTCTCCTGTATGAGGACAGGAGTTAGTGGGACTATTTTACTACATACAGAAAAAAAACCTGTAATGTAGATCAGTCAACACTCCTCTGTAAAAATACTTCAAAAACAATGTTTTATTTTTTCACAAGTGGTTGTGGCAGAAACAGAGTGAAATGGACATCAGGGGTCATCAGGTAGGAGAGGCATTTTAAACGGATCTAGTAGCATCTGTGTCCTTTGAGAACCACAGCATGGAAAGGTCCTTGGATCACATGAATCCTGCTGTAGACTAAAGAAGGGAAGCAATGTGGGTTTATGAGCAAGTGCCATGTACTGAAAGAGACATGCAGGCTGGTGCTGAAGGAATTCCGCCTGAACTCAATTGAAAATATACCAGTGAAGATACAAGCCAGGCTGACCAAATATGTTTGATACAGAGAGCAGTGTAAACAGTTAATGACACAAGGATTTGGAAAAAGAAATGTGCTTTGAGGTACAATAGCTCTGTCAGCTCGAGAGAGCTAGGCCAGATGGGAATCCCAGATCCTTCCACCCAGAAATACCCTATGTTGTTATTAATTAGTATGGAAATATTTTCCTTTCTTGAGAGAGGGATGTTGAATTGCCAGTGGGATACTGGGGGGATGGGCTTGTGTGTGTGGGGGGGGTAGGCTATCAAGGAACTATTAATTAGGTTACTTCCCACTGCTGTTGACATGCTGGGGAAGGGGGTTGTTTATGGGCCAAAATAAAAGGGAAATGAAAATACTGGGAATGAGAATGGAAAGCACAAGTTAAAAAAAGCTGTTGGGTAGGACAAAGCACATGGGCTGAAAGAAGAGGCATGTGTAAAAAGACGTTCCTAAGATTTCTGAAGTAGAAGAGGAGAGAAACCAGGATATGGCTAGGACCAAGGGGGAAACTCCTTTGAGACAGAAGCATCATGGGTCGGACACAGCCACAAGCAGCACTGACGGATCCTCTCCTGCCTTGTCACTGTTTTTGTTGTTCATACTTCCGCAGACTTGGCACCAAAGCCTCCTTATGTCAGAGTAGTGAAATTTTATGCCAGCTGTCACTCTGAAACAGGAGAGAATTTGGATGAGAAACTTCTTCAGTTGTAGGTTACCTTCCTCTGCTGGATGGGTCTCTTACCTCCTTCCTTTGGAATGAGATCTTTATCAGTGTTGATGAATAATCATGAAAATACTAATTGAAATTTTTGCTTGGCTTCCTACGTAATACTTCAACCACTTATTACTATCAAGGTCTCCTTGTGGTGTCTAGGTCTGTACTTCTGGTCAGAGTGTACAGTCCTGGGAGAGCCCAGACACAAAAAACAGCATAAAGTGATTGTGTATTCCTATACCTAAGCAGTAGGTGCTGCATTTACAGTTCTGAGAGAGTGCCAGCACAAGAAAGAGACAAGGAATATGTGTGGCAGTATGAATTGGAATAAGCGAAGAATCTATTCACAGAGGGGAAAGAAAACTGAGCAAGTGGGTTACCTAAAAATATCAGTGCAGGCTCCAGGCTCCCTTGCAGAGGGAAGAAATCAGTGCAGTTGTGATTATTCAGAGAAAGTGTTTTGGGTTTGTGAAGGGGGAGGAGTGGCGTGATAAGACAAAGACATAGCATTGATACCTCATAGGGGACAACACAGTCCAGACCTATTTATCCTGACATCTCACTCTAGAGAACATAGCTGCTACATTTTCTTCCACAAAACATGTCTAGTAGGAAGTTGGATTCTGAGCATGCAGAGGACCTGCCCAGCCTCCTTGGAGTAATACAACACAGAAGGAAAAAAGCTATGCATGTTGCAGCCTACCATCATCACTTCAAATTCTCAATTTCCCTAGGAGATCCAGAGTGAACAGAGGTGGTTTGAAACAGAGAAACTGGTACAAAGAAGGACTAAACCTAGAAGGATATCTTGGCTTTCAATTCCAGGGGTATGTGCATGATAGTGACAATTTATCAGCATATGAAGGATTGTTGTTACCCCAGGCACATCTGCTGGGGGCCAAGGAAACTGTTGTCCCTAAATCTGCCACTGATCATAGAGTCCAGGAGCACTCACGGAGCCTTTGCCTGCCCTCTTCCTATGCTACATGTAAGGTAGAGCGGGGTTGAGGTGGGATATGCTCATCAGCAAGGAGGGGTGTGGCAGCACAAGAAGAGAGAAGCAGGATGAAGCTGAGCACTGCACAGGTGAGAGCTCCTGCAGCTCTTTTTGGTTTGAAAGTGAGGTGAGGTTTGTTGTTTGGTGGGGTTTTGTTTGTTTTTGGTTTTTTTTTTTTTAATTTGTTTTTTTTTTTTTTTTGGTTGGTTGGTCTTCAAAGAAATTGAAATACATATTATATTGCAACGTTATGTTCCTTAGAAAACTGCCTTGTCAGTTTAACTAAAATCTATTGTTAAGCTTGCTTTTCTAAGGGGCTACTGTTTATGTGATTGTACTGGGTGAGTTTGTGTAACTGTTGAACTTATCTAATTTCAAATGTATTTTGCACCCAGTCAGAAGTCTGAAACGTATTAAGTTCATGCAAGTTTCATGAAATAGGTGACAGGTAGAGGAGGCAGACCTTATTATTATCCCTTAGGAAAAGACTGCAAAATGAGCTCACTCTTATTAGAGTCCAGGAAATCCACATGGGACAGGGACTGTCCAAATGCCCCAATTACAGAAGAGTTCAGTTGAGGCTGACATCTTACTGTGTGTGCATCAGACGACCCATTGGTTGGCCAGTGTCTCTTGCAGATTCTCTAGTGACTAGCAAGGCACAAGCTTCCTTCTTTCTGGACATTCATAATGCTTCTTATATATGTGGATTCCTTGGAATTTAATAAGAGGTGAGTAACATTGCAGCCACAGTATAACACAGTCAAAAAGCCAGTCAAACACAAGAGAGAAAAGCCATTGGAAACGAGACATCTTTGTTTCAGGTACGTGAGAAGCAATACACACTCAAATTTCAGTAGAAGATTCTTTCAGAAGGTAAGTTGAGGGGCAGATGTGAAACTGCTGATGTCTGTACTTACTGTATCTTCTGCCCTCTAACTTATGTGTGCCCCAGTTTCCATTATACTATACTGTTTCAGTACTGGCTTCACTGTGATTTTGGATCCCAGTCTACTTAAACTGGTGCAGTTCTGGCATGAATATTATTTTGGTATGACATACTTAGTTCAGCATAGCTTCTTTGGAGATATGAGCTAGACTAACATAAATGTGGTTATAGTTATATAATTTTCTTTAGTGCAGTATTCTTATAAAATCATTCCTCTGAAGTGGGATAGTTATATTTATACAAAAATGATGCAGACCAAGCCTCAAATTGCAAAGTATTTGCAGTAGAGACCATATTTGCATATTTGCAGATGCTTGGTGTTTAGTGTCAAAGGGTCCAGGTTTTGAATGCTGTTTATAATAATAATAACAACAATAACATAAAAGGGTTACAAGTTTGGCCAGGGAGTCACCATAGTGTGTCTGTAATTAGCTGTAGTAAAAATTACCTTTTATGAGGCATCTTGAAACACAAACTAACTCAGGGATGAACAGTAACTCTGTAATCACCTCTGTCACAGCACAGCCTTAATGGCATTTTGTCAGGGAACCTCCTTACTTTTTGCTAGTTCTGTACCATGAAATAAAGGTAGTGGCTGGATGGATTTTGCTTGTAATCTTGCCTTTACATGGACCACTGAGGCTGTCCATCTTCGTGACTCACTTAACAACATTTATAAGGGGAACAGGTAGCATTTCACAAGCATTATGTAGTAATGCGGAAGCCATTTCTCTGCACAGACTCACACATTCTGAAGGAGAAGGTGAAATAAGAGTTTGCATTTATGGAGAACTTGGCTTATCAAATCACCTCTGAAGGAGGGAATCAATGACCAGTTCAGGACAAGGAGCTTCTTCCTGGTATTGCGGCTTTCAGTGTCAAGTCTTGTTTGTTTGCTTTTCGATTAAAGTTTTCTAGAGTCAGTAACAATTTCTGATTTTTTGAAGGAGATTTCTAAATAATTCCTCCAAAATTTAGCATTTCATTAAATTTCATAAAAGAATGACCAAGCTTTTGGCAAGTGTTTTCTTGGTGAATCTGCCAATACAGCCAATAAATAGGAAATGTCCTATGGTTACGACCAGCAGTCCACCTGTCTCCAGATCAGATCTTTTCTACCTGCCTGGATGTAAGCTAGTGATCAGTGAGAAACTGAAAAATATGGTAACCTTTTTAAACATATGCTGGGTTTTTTTGGAAACTTCAGAAGGACACATGAAAAAATTTCTGCAGACTGTATGTTTTCTAATGTCTCATTTCTACAAATTTAAAAATGTGAATTGTGTCATCTGATAGTGTGGCAAAAAGAAACTTCCCTGGAAGAATGACACAAATGCAGGGCAACAACTCTGGAGAAGAAGCTTCCAAAGAGCAGAAGGCAGTCTGTCCTGGAAGTTTTCATGGGATTTCACCAGGAAAATGAATCCCAGGATGTCAGGGCAAAGTAAAGGATATATTCAAGACAGAGAGGTTCTGGTTTTGTTTATGCTACTTCTGTTTATGCTATTTACAGAGCACAGGAGAGTACCATGCAATGATAACTCAGCTTTGATACAGCCTCATGCTGCTGTCCATTTGAATTAATATGGCCTGGTTCTCCTCTGGATATAGTGTCCATATGAATGAGGCTATCTTTCTGCCAGAATTCAAACCAGCTCATTCAGAGCATGCTGAAGTAGCCCTGTATAGCTGTTTTGCTGACATACCCTTGTTTGCTGTGTGCCGTAAAACTGGGTTCTGCTTCTCCTGGAGTTTGTTACCTGACTGCAAAGTGCTCTGATGCTGCTGCCCTGCCTCGCAAAGATGCAGAAGACTGAACCCACCACATCTTGCACAGAGCTTAGCATTGGACAGAGGTGCTGAAGAAAGGTTCTGATTTATTGATGGGTTTGGTTTTTTTCCAAGCTTGTGAGAACAGGAGAGCAGTGTGGTACGTGATACGTGTGTGTGTCACGGAAGAAGCTACAGTGATTGTTTTAGATCTTCCGCTCAGTGGGAAGTCACAGTCAGGCCTTGTGAGAAGAAGTATGTGTGAGGCCATGCTCATGACACATTCCTTGAGGGAGGAGACTGGTGAGGAGCTGGGCCTCACCTCCCAGCAGCAGTAGAGCCGTAGGCAGAAGCAATGGAAGGGACTGGTTATTCCAGGCGAGGACAGGTCCAGGTGTGGCAAGAGCACAGACTTGCAGCAGCAAGGGACTGAGCAACCAAATGTCTACATCTGAAACAGGAACTCGACAGAAATCTTCCTCAAGCAGCTGTTTCCAAGGGGCTTTGGGTAAATCCACTTGAGGTTAAGAATTTGAAAGAGATTTCCCCCCCCCCCACTGTTAAGCCTCAGTGAATGCAACATCTTTTTTACAGGGGGTAGGTGGGGGGTGAGGAGGAGGAGGAGGGGCGGGCAAAGGACAATATAGCTTGCTATAGACTGTGCTATACCTGAGCTTCAGCTCTGATTCCAGCAGCTTTGAATTTCTGTGGTGAGCTGCAGGGCACTTTTGTGCCCAGAAGTGGCCCACAGCTCTTCCAGGGCTGCGGGGGAGGGGTGAGGAGAGGGTAGGGGGCAGGCACCGATGCATCCCACCAGGCCCTCACTGGCATTGTAAGGGGGATGTTGTCTGTGGTACATGCCAAGGCTGCTGGTAAAGAACTGTTTCGTTTTTGGCTCCTCCTTAGTCCAGCAGGCACGAAGCTCCAGCTGGCTGAGCGGGCAGTTCCGGTGCACTTGCCTGAGCACCAGACATGTTATCCTGGCACTCCCTGGCACTGCCACCTCTCTGCTGGGACGGTGTGTGCAGTCTTTCCTTCACGGCCTTATAGTGCAAAACATCCTCAAAACAAATCCTGAGTGACTGAAACAAGCGGTAAAGCTCAGCAGCAGCACTGACAGCCCTTCTCTGTGTGTGCTGTAGCCTTGCTCCTTCGGCTGGGATGAGCTCAGTGCAGGGGAAATGAGTTTCTGACTGCCTGGGGAGCAAAGGAAGGGAACACTAAATCCTTCTGCAAAATCCTTCTTTCTTGTAAATACAGGTAACTACATTTAAAGAAAAGGCTTCTGCCCTTTTTTCCTTCCCTCTCTCCACTTTCTTGGAGAGGAAGTGCTCTGAGTTTTGAAGTGTTTCAGACTGCAGGGCGGGAAGGGTCTGGGTCAGGAGAGTTTCAGAGGTGACTGGCAGTACTGAGATGAAGAAGGATTTGAGGTGATGGGGTGAGGAGGCTGAGGAGACTTGCAGCAGAATTGCAGTGAAGAGGGAGAAGCTGAACCAAAGTTCAGCAGAACTTGCTATGGTTGTCCTGAAGATGGAGAGACAAGGGAGGGGGGGATTTTACCTGGATCTGTGCCTATTCAACACATTACAAGGGCTTACAGCTCTTTGCCAAGGGGCTGGCAGCTACAGAGTGGGCTCAGAAGTGATGTTAGATGGCACAGAGCTGAGAGGCATTATCTGGAAATGCAGATCTCAGTTCCCCTCAGGGTGCAAGTGCACCTTGCTGTAGCTTTATGTGCTGGAGAGGCTTCTGTGAGGGTAATGTTTAGCCTGCCATTTCGTGTTTGATTTACCCACAGTGAAGGAGCAATACTGTGGTTGCAGAACTTCACTGCCAGTGAGGGAATTGAGGCAGGCATCTGCATACACATTGCTGTGTCTGTGAAAGTCATGTGTGCCCTCAAGTGCCTCCCAAATACGATGGTTTAATTCCTTTATCAGTCAGCAGTTGTAGGTAGGGGTTTGGTGTGATCTGTGTGGGCCGAGTAGTCTCTTCCACAGTTACAAGACAGTTTCCAGTACTGTTCAGGGTTATTTTTGATGGTCTGTCTCCTCCTACCTGTCCCTGTGGTGTAACCTGCCTGGCACAGGAGCCCTTGGCAGCGTCAGCCAGAGATCACCCGTCTGGGAGCACTTGCTTGGCTGTGTCTCAGGTGCAGAGGGAGAGCTACTGAATGAAGCAGGTATTTGTTGTGAACTAGTGTAGTGGTCTGACCTTGGCCAGCTGCAAGCTGCAGTTCCTTCAGGAAATATCCACCCGCTCCACCGTGGTCTCTGCAGAGGCTTCCTGGGACCATCTGCTCTGGCACCTGGAGCACCTTCTCCCCTCCTTCTGCTCTGACATGGGTGTCTGTGAGGCCATTTATCACACTTCACTGCTTGTACAGTGTTTTGTGTCCTTTCTTAAATGCTTTCCCCTAGGTGCCACCACCCCTGTCTGCAGGGCTCAGTTGTGCCCTGTGGTGGGTCAGTTGGAACTGGCTGGAACCAGATGTGTCCAGAAAGGCTCAGCTCTGGCTGGTCCTCAGAGAGGCTGCCCTACAGCCACCCCACAGCCAGCAACTCTCCACAGACACCTAATGTGGATATGCTGAATGACACTCAGCTGGTGATGATATTTTTGACAGGGTTGAGAGCTGTGCCACCTTCTTCAGACCAGTGAGAGTCCCAGCCTCATGTCAAGTGTAAGGACTTTTCAGACACAGTTAACTTGACTGGGAGAGGCAGGACAGGACATCAGTGGTGTTGCTTTGGGGGAGGGGTGGTCTCACAAGACACCCACTGCAGAATTTCTCTTATTTCCTCACTTTAGACGCTGAGGAACTTGTTCAGCACCATGCTTTCCTCTGAGAGCTCTGCTGGGTCATGCTGACCTACCGGTGTATTTGCAGTGGGAATGGAAGCAGGTGAGCAGCCCTGAAACCCCTCACCTTGCATGCCAAGGTCTTCTCCTGGCAAGCCTTATTTCTTACCTGGGTGTCTGCGGCCAGGAACATCCCCTTCCTTTGAGGAACTTCATCAGTTATTTGATGTTATTTATTTATTTAAAAATATATCTTAATTGAGCAAGACACACAATCAAAGAGTATGAAGCCTCTCCTTGGAGAGGAGAAAAGAGAGCAATAATAACCCCCCTGACACATGCATTTGGAAAATGGTGATGTTTTTTAATGGGGAACTGAGCTAACAGACTGGCGGTAAGGAGTTTAGATCTGGAGCCAGACATCAAGGTTAGACCTGTCTGTGGTTATAATGTAGTTGTTTGGGTTTTGTAGAAATTGTCTGAAGGAATCTGAATTAAAAACAAAACAAAAACAAAAACCTGAGGGGAACCTGTTTCTTACAGTCCTGGTCTTTATTTTATCTGGCACCAGAACTCGTTTAAATCTCACATTGTCCTCCTTGTTCTGCTATCAAAATTACTACAGGCTTTATTATGACAGTTACCATGCTTCCTCTCCCTCCCCACTATGGCCAAGGTCACTGAGAACATGAAACAGTATCTCTTGCCTGAAGCCGACCTTAGTAGGCTGCAGGGCTGCTTTGAGATCAGTCTGTGTGCACAGCTAATGCCCTTCCAGCACAGGTGTGGACTTGCTGGTGTTAAACAAGGTCCTAAACAAGTGGTACAACAACAGCAGTGAGTTTCTGCAAAGCATCTGCAACAAGCTGAAAGCTCAAAAGGCGCCTGCCCCAAATGATGGCATTCACAGCCCAGTGTTGGTGAAATGCATTGCAGCAGGTGATTGGAAGATGATGATGGTGCTTTCCGGCAGGAGACTATTGTGGTTACACAATTTAGGCAGGAGTACATCCAAGAAGTCTTATTCTATTTTGTTGCTTTTTGCTGGGTGTAAACATAGAAGAACTTTAAGGAAAAGGCTCTGCAGGAGAAGCGGAAGTTTAGGAGGGATCTACATGAGGTGAGGGGAGAACGGACTCTGTTATCATACTGTACGTGATAGACTGGCAAAGATTGTGTGTTTAAATGTAATGTGGCATATGATTGTCCTAGTGCTTGCAGGCTTTAGTTAAATACTTACAGTTTTTATTTCTGTGTACACACATAGAACCTGAATGCTTGCTCTGGATAGTCTCTGAATGCCCTTTGGTATGTATTTTGTTGTTCAGGCCAAGCTATTTTTCATTAGTACATTGTTATTACTGGTGGATTCAGAAAAATGGGAGTATCATTCTTCTATGCTTGCTCTAGATCTTGTTAAAGCCAATGGCATAACCTCTGCTGAACAGCCACAAATGGTGCCTCTTCACAGCCTAAGTCTGCAAATAGCTATGCCAGGTGAAGACTTTTCTCTACCTGCAGCTCTGAAAATGGAAGATTAGATTTGGGTGCTGCCTAATTTAGTAAAGGTCCTTATCCTAACTTAAAGTGCTTTGCTTGAAGCTGTTTAGAAAGCATTTGCAGGTTCCTTTCTGTCAAAGAGCTTTTCACAGAATCATAGATTCACAGAATACCAGGTTGGAAGGGACTTCAAGGATCATCTCATCCAACCTTTCTTGGCAAAAGCACAGTTCTAATGTCCAGCTGGTAGGCAGCTAGAGGGTGGTAATATCTTTGGCTGGTATGGCTAAATCTGGTAGGGGACTTCTGTTAAAATCTTAGCCTTTTTCACACTCCTGAAAAATAGTAAAATATATAGGAGCTAAAGAAGGAGCAAAGTCTACAAGTGTATTAACTGAGCACTTCCTCTGGTGATGACAGAGACTTGACATAGCAGCATGGCATGCACCATCCTTGAGAGTACATGAAAGAACTGGATGTGGATGTATGGACTTCGGGTTCAGCATGTGCCAAAAAAAATCCTTCTATGGATATTGGTTGCACAGAAAGAGAACACTGAAGTAATATGAAGTTTGCAGCACTAAAATCAGCTAAGGAAACAAACCAGCTAAACTCCTAGCAATAATATCAGCATTTCCCTCTTGCGCATTTGCTGATTTTTTGGAGTACATGCTTTGTATCAAAATGCATAGTATATTTAACTAGGTGTTGAATCAGATCTGAGTCGTATTATGTGTACTAAACATCCAGAAGAGCGTTGCTACTCAAACTTTTCCCTTTGTTTATCTTTTATTCCTTATCTAGTTATTTTCACAGTCTTGGAAGAAGGTTTTTGTTGTTGTTGTGGGTTTTTTTTTTGTTTTTTTGGGGGGGGTTTGACATTGATTTCCTTTATGTGAAAAGAGTTATCATTTGATAGTATCTTTTTTTGCTGTTTAAGTAGTCCCTTTTTGAAATCTGTACAATTAATACCTCACTAAATCAGGGCACTTAATGCAGCTGTCCTGGAATATTATTGGGTTTGTGAAACTCTTTCAAATTAGTGCGACTCTACCAAAGAAATTTTTTGTTGTGTGTTAGCAATTATTCTTCTTAGTTTGTGGCTAGCCTTGGAAACTGCAGAGCTGATTTTCAGTTTATTTTTTAAAACTTATATTCATGCCTATATTTCCTGATATAAAAGCAGAACTGGTCCTGAGCTCTAAACTTGTGGCACATAAATCAGATGTACACAGAAACGTTTTGAAGCTCGTGGAAGAAGGGACAAAGATTATCTGTGTGGTTTAATGTGCAGAAGGGGGTAAGTGGAAGATGCCATTGACTGGACCAGTATTTTCAAGCTTGAACTCTTTTTGCCATGTTCCTATCTAAAAAGGGTAGCTGTGAATTTTTATTTGCTTCTGTCATTAGAAGGAAGTGCATTTTGTATTCTTCTATAATAGCTTGTATGCACCTGAGCAAATTTTACCCAGATTTATTTGTGCAAAGCTCAAAACTCTTTGTGTTTGAAGAAAATTAAGCACTAAAACTTTACCTCTGCCGTAAACTTGAGAATGTGAAACTGAAATACAGGCTTATGATGAAAGTGGCCCTAGCAAAAAGCATTTTAAAAAATACCTTCCCAAACAACAAGTAGAAAAGACTGTAAAGCTGCAATTGCACTTCAAAATGTCTTCTACTTGGGGTACCTCAAGGGAAGACTTGAGCCTTTATACAGTCTACAAGTCACTGACATTGATCTTTTTTTTGTTTGGGTTTTTTTTGCTGTGGTTTTTTTTTTTTGGTGGTGTTGGGGTTTTTTGTTTGGGGTTTTTTTTTGTTTGGTTGGTTGGTTTGGTTTGGGTTTTTTTGCGTTTTATATAATGTATCTGAGTGTGCTTTTGAAAACTTCTGACTTTTTTTATATTCCCCACCCCGGTCTTTTGAAATGGGCATTCAGTCTTATGGCCTCTGTTGCTGGATTCTTTCCCTGCTACACCCTAAGTCTGGAGGCTAGAATTAAGTGGTGTTTGTGCACTGGGGTGCTGTCAGTGGGGTTAGGGGACTTGTGTTTGAAGTGTTATCCTAAAGCAGATCTTCTCTGGATTCCTTGGTAGCCCAGTGGGATGCAGCTAAGGTCATACATCCTGCTTTCTAAAGGCATAGAGGAAGGATGGAGGAATGTTGGTTCATCCATTACGAACTGTGGCATGCTGGCAAGTCCTCATCCCTTCATCCTCCAGGCAGAAAGTGGAAGGGTGGGGAACTAATGTATGCCCAGGTCTTGCTCCACTGTGCAGATGGGATCCCAATCATAAGCACTGGACCTGAGAATTGAATAGAGCTTCCCAGCTATCCAATCGAGATGTGCTCAAAGTGTCCTTGTAGTCCTAGACGAAATTGTGGCATTTCCCTGGTCTTCAGTTTGGTCCATGGCAATGTAATGGGACAGGGATGATGCTGTTCTATACAATACAAGGCTTTACAGAGTAGTATTTGAAGAACTTTAGATGTCAACAATATAGAATGGCAAAAAACAGTCTGACAGTGGTAACATGTTCAGGATCCATGTGACTATGCCTTTGTTAAAGCTGAATTTTTCAAACGTGACTGCTGGATTTAGATGTCCCTGCTTTGGGACCTTGATCTGCTATGCCTCAGCCTGATTATTTTGTATACTGAGCTTCTAAAATTCCTTCTGATGGCAATGAGAAGTGCAGAATGTTTTAGAGCTCTCAATGTTAAAGCCAAAAATATCCTGTACTAGCCAGCCCAAATGAGAGGGCAGAATTCAAAATTTTCTTTGTCTGGTCAGGTAATTTTTTATTTGAGATCTGACTCAACAAGGTTAAGGTGAATAACCATAATCCTGCAGCTAATTGAGGGTGTGTTTCCACACTGGAGCTCAGCCTATCAGATACTTTTGTTTTCCCCCCTCTTCATTTGAACATCTTCATCTGTATCAAAGTGCTTTAAAGTGCAGTGTTAAGTACTGTTGTTTCTGCTTTTTAAAGCTGTGGGATATGCAGCAGTGGTAAAGTGGTAAAGACAGACTTCACACAGGGCAGTAGTTCAACTGAGGAAAATGTCTACATGTCATGAGTCTTTGCCCAGTGCTTCATCAGGCCCTTGCCCCAAAAGAAGGGCATTTTTAAAAAAACACCTCATTGCTAAATCCTGCCAGTTTAGAGACAAAACATATTGACAAGAGGTTAATTATGCATGCGGAAGGATTTGGCCCAAAAAGAAGAAATTACTTTATCTTCCCATATAATCTATGGCTGCAGTTGAACTGAGACTTAGGCTATGATGTGGTGGGTCCTTGACTTGCTTTAGGATAGCTGCTGCTGTTGAATTAAATTTCTTTACTCCAGCAAGAGCAGCAGCTGCAGTGCAGTGTGGACATGCCTAAACTAGCTTAAATAGTTCAGGTACTGTTAGCCACTGAGCCAAAGGGCCATGGAGTTCAGTATGGGCTTGGTGCCTGAGAATTTTATCCTGCTCTTTATGAGTTCAACATTTCTTTACCAGCTCAGCTCAACCAAGACTAGCAATACGTTGAAAAGAAGGATGGTGGATTTGGTACTCTGTCTGTACTAGTACTTTTGCCTGCAGAGCTGAGCATGGTGCTAGGGATGATTGTAGTAGACACTGCCAAAGGTAGCTGTGTAGCAAAAGCTGTTTTTCTTCTGTGCCTACTGTTCTACTGTTCTCTCTCTTCTTCCCCACCCTTCCCCTGGTATTCATAAGGAGCTGCCTTTGAGTCTGTTTACTATGAAATTGCATAGCCGCCAAGGTTCTACTGGAGATCATGAATATCTGGGAGAAGGCAAAGGCTTGGAGAACCAGCTGCCACCTGGAAAAGCTTTTGGCCTGGCCTGGCTGTGGCTTTAACAGAAGAACCTGTAGAGGTTAGATATGGAAAAACATAGGACCAGGGCAACCCCTGCATCTACTAATGGGAACCAGGGCAGAAGCATTCCTGATGCATTCTCTCAAGTCACAGAATCACAGAATGTTAGGGGTTGGAAGGTAGCTCTGAAGATTGTAGAGTCCAACCTCCCTGCCAGAGCAGGACAAAACTAGAGCAGAACTAGGGTCATTGCCCAGATGTTGAACTCCCAGCTTAGCCTTTGCAAGAGACCTTTGCTGATATCTATAACATCAATTTTCTCCTGTCAGTCAAGGATGTGAGAAGAAATGATGGTTCAAATCCTTGAGAGCTAAGTAACTTCTGCTGAGTCAATAGGGGAGGTACCCATCAATGCCCTCCGTTTTGTTTTCAGGAACAGCCTCATCAAATAGCATTTGTGGGCAGAGACCCTAAGCAGACTGCCGAGCTGCTAAATTGCTAACCTACCCACTAGTCCTAGTTTATTCTGCAGCAGAAATACAAGCATGCCTGGACCAACCCTCAGAACTCAACTTTGAACTCTTCTCCCATTCTGTCAGAATCCTTAACTTGTTCTTAAAATGGCAATTATTTTTGTTAGATTGCAAAAGACTTGGATGCAATCTGCCAGTTGTGTTTTCCCTCTCCTTCTCTGTGCATTGAATTGTGTTCATTCGCTTTACGTGCCTGAAGTTGCTGTAATGCTGCTGGGAAAGTAATTGCCTTGCACTTTCTCTTTCTGATGCCCACGGGTGACTGTGGGGGACTCCTCCCTGGGCACAGTGCAGAGTTAAAAGCCCAGCTTTTGCCTCTTTGCTTACGACCTGGTTATTTCTTTTTCTTTTTTTTTTTTTCTTTCTTTTTTTTTTTTTTTTTTTTTTTTTTTTTGCTGCCTTTTTTTTTCATCACAACGTTTGGGTTTTTTTTGTGTGTTGGTGTCGGGGTA
>JAAGNO010024687.1:8167-31802 GCA_033439905.1 Ceryle rudis
TTAAATCTTTTGCTATACAGTACTTACACTTTGTGAATAAAATAAAGCACTGCAATGATCTAATTATTTGGTATGAAATAGTAGATTATGTTAAAGTGGTTTTTAGCCAAAGAGTAAATTCAGCAGTGTGAGTGGGCAATGCTTGGGTGGAAGAAATTCTTCACGGCTTAAAATACTACTTTTTGGAGTGGACTGTTTTGGAAAGTAGCAAGATGCTATTCTGAACTAAGAAGTTAAAGGAGTTGTTTCAATGAGTAATTATAATTATGGCAGTAATTAATAGTGTAATTGATTTCAGCAACCTCAGGGTACAATTATTCCAGAAGTAGTACTAAAATCCCCAAATTATTTTAAATATCTAGTAGTCGAGATTTTAACTCCAAAGTGAAGAAATTAACTGTGTCTGAAACTACTGTTGACTTAAATTGCCTGACAGAAGACATAGCTACCCTTAAACAAAAAATAAATAGGAAGCAAGGGTTAAACCGTATCTTTAAATTGCACAAATTCACAGCCAAGGAAAAATAGTTCAACGCAAAGAAGGATGCGTGAATTATGGTGTGTAATTCACAGGATGGAAACTGTCAGTGCGTTTAGGTTTCCCAGTTTTCACTTACCACACTCATAACGACAGCCCAATCAGCTGTAGCAACTGATTGTTGTGCAACAGTTGTGCAACTACCTCTCTTCCAATCATCTGTGAAAGTAAGGGTTTTGAAGAGAAAGATGGTGCTATGCAAAGCTGCTGATGTGGCTCTCCACAGGATTTTGTGCTCTGTGGAGCCCTCAGGCATGGCTCCGCTAAAGGTGTTAGTGGTCGAGTCAGGAATGGGATTCAAGTCTCCTGAATGCGAGACTCACTCCGTGGTAATCAAATACATTTTTATCTTTGGACAGCTGCATCCACAACAGATTTACAGTAGTCACACTTTAGATATTGAATAATCAAAATACGTCTGAGTAGTGGGTTTGGTGTAGTACCACAGCTGGCTTGTGTTGAGGCTCAGGAGGCTGACTGCTTTCAAAGAATACCCGAGAAGGAGATAAAAGCCCAATCCAAAGTAGCAGGCACAGCTTTATTACCTCAGTTCTCAGCCTGAAATAGTGTCCATGATACAGCTTGTTAGCTTTGATGCAGTCTCAGTGCTACAGCTGTTTTACTTTGGCCTTGCTGGCATCACAGCAGAGAAGCTCGTGTCTTCCAAAACATGTCATAGACATCTCTTTAAATACAGGTCTGCAAAGCTCCTGTTCAATCAGCAAATCTGCTAAGACATTGAAAGTGATAGGAATTTGACATGGAAGAGGTGATTTCATAAACAGAAAAAGCACTGTTTGCATGTTTCTTGCTTGACCTTGCTAATACTCTTGAAGGACTTCAGTAGTACTTTGTACTTAGTCCTTTTAGGAGTCACCTGTTGTGGGCAAGTATTTGGAATGTGACAGGACTGAGGAGTATGAAACATTGGACAATGAAAATGAATAAAGCCTTGGCCTTTTGCAAAAGCTGAAATAAAGCCATTTCTTTGTTATATCAGGAATAATAGTGATAGAACAAGAGGAAATGGCCTCAAGTTGAACCAGGGGAGGCTCAGGCTGAATATTAGGAAGAATTTCTTTACTGAAAGGGTTGCCAGGCATTGGAACAGCCTGCCCAGGGTGGTGGTAGAGTCATCATCTTTGGAGGTGTTTAAGAGCCAGGTAGATGTTGTGCTTAGGTACATGGGCTAGTGTAACGTACCTATATACTTGGATATATATGTAGCATATATCAATGAGCCTTTCCCTTCCTTTCCTCTTGCTTTTCCATGCTCCCTCACATATAATACAAAGCCAGGTGTATAAAAGCTGTTTTGTTTCAGGATTAGGTGGCATGGGAAATATTTACAGCATTTCAGGATGGTACCAGGGAATACTTCAACCAAACCCATCCTTTTGTTAGTTTGTTTTCTGGGTTTTTTTTCAGTTTTGTGGATAGTGTCATGAGCTTTTGCACTTACCAGACATTTTCTGCTGACTACAATTCAGGGGATTGTCTGCCTGGTTTGACTTGGTGTTTTGTGCAGGTCATGTGCACTCCTTGTCTTTGGGAAATCAGTTGCTTACAGATTTCAAAAAGATGTGGGATCCTATGGAAGAAAGTTTTACTCACTGACGTTCTGTAGTACCACACAAGGGATCTGCTTTAAACCTTCAATTCCTTTCCTGTCTCAGAATCCCAAGGCATAGAATTTCCTCTTGCTTGTTAGGAACATCCCCAAAAAATCTTTTGCTGGACCTAGAACTTGAATTCCTATGTGCTTTTCAATTGGTGTTTCAGCATCTCTTATTATTCATATGCAGACCTAATTCTCAGCCATCTCTTATCTTCCAGAAAGGATGGACTCACTGAAAGAATTACTTTTTTGCAGATGTAACTCTGAGGACTAGCTGAGCTCGGTAGCTATTATTTACTCTTTCCTCTGCTGGTTGGGGATTTATGTGATGCATCATACTTTTGTTTACAACTGATATGTTTTATGCTTTGGTTTGATCTGTTTTTTATTTAAGAAAGTATTGCTACTATAGCAACTGTTGCATCGTGATATCTTTGACATTATCAAGATGCCAGATACTTGTTAAAGAATAAATCTGTCTATCAGATGAAATTCACTGATTCTTACAATGTTTTTAAATAAACATATTTGCAGCTAACATATTTGGTACTACTTTTTTTTTTTTATTTTTTCAGTTTATATTTTTCCTTTCTGGTGATGAACATTTTAGAGGATAAGTTAGAGATTCTAAGTACAGTAAAAAGAGTAACAGCTATTATTTTCTTTTTCTTACTTACTGAGTTCAAAGTATTAATTGCCTGTTTATTTTCATGATGAAAAACTGTTCATACCTTCTTGGACATTCTGGGTTTCACTAAATTGATGCAAAAAATTCACTTGCCATTTGCCTCTGACAAGAAGGTATATCCTTGGATGTAGCCTACACTGAGATACTAAATAAATATTCTTGAAATAAAGCTTGAGGTATGCTTTTAGCTTAAAGATTGGAAACAAATACTCCGTATAAACCAAATGAATGTCAACTGAAGTTGACTTACTTTCTTTTCCTGTAAACTCCTCAGACAACACCAGCCACTGGGAGTGAGGAATCACTGTTCAGAGCAGCATCCGTCTGTCAGATGTCTTCGGTTCAATGTTCTTTGCTAGATTTTGGAAAGGAGGTGTAATTGACCTTGGATTGATAATTGTATCTTTATCTGGGTCTGGTTTTTTAATTGACTGGGCCGTGGAGATTTTTCCTCATATTTTCATACTTGATCAGCCAGTAAGTTATGGCTTTGTTTTGGGATAAACACCTTATGTACTATTTTTGTCACTCTTTACCTCTGGGCTGCCTGCTGTTTGTTTAGCAAGAGCGTTTAAGCAAAGTGCTCTTTGTGGTTCCACTAAGCCTTTTGTAGGGACCCATGTGACATCTTCACTGATCATTTTGCTTTGACATGTTTACACATAAGAATTTTTCACTCTCAGCTTTGACTGAGACCTGTGCCATACCTTCTAGAGTAAATCGGTTTGGATAGGTATATCTAGAGAAGGATGAGGTAATTTGATGTATTTATACCTTCTAACCTAAAAGAAAAAGCTAATGATGCATTAGCCAAGGAATTGTGTTAGGAATGTTAAAAGGATATGTTGTCTTGAAGCCTCTGTAGAAACAGTAATTCATGCACTAAAAATAAAATAAATTAAATACAACCGAAGAAATTACAGTTTCCTTCCTATTTATGCAACCTTCCACAAGCTTTTCAAGTCCATTGCAGTGAGCCTGCCATTTGTTTTTCCCGAGTACTTTCAGAACCTTTGCAAAGCTCAGAATTTGCCTGATAATCTCTGCTGAACTTGTACTTGTCTTTTATTCTGTTTTCTTGGATATGAATATCTTCTTGCAGTTTGGAGACAGGCTCTTGACAACCAGTCTGTTGGTCAAACTGTAGGAGGAAAGTAATTGAAGAGACATTTCCTTTAAAGATGCTTTATCTCAAATTTGGTTTCTAAATAGCAACACAGCATTACTATTTTTCAGAGCTAGACAATGCTGTATGAGAATATTGTCTTCTGATAATCAACCTTGTTCTGCTTGACATTTGAAATAGGTGATGGTGACAGTATGGGCAGCAGATGTGGTTGGTACCAAGCCAGATATTCTCCCAAACCTTGGGATCTGTAGTTTTACCATAATTTCTTCCTCTTCAGATCACAGTCGCTGTGAATTAAGTGCTTTTCAGATTAACAGTGCTGCAGCATGTTTAGATTCTCAGCGTCACACCCAACCTTTGCTGCAGGATACATGGCTGTGTATCAAAATGATAGTTGTGTTTTCTTCTTTTTCTTAACATTTTTTAAGCTGGTGGAGCTGGCATGCCAAGCTCCTGCCTGCTGCTGCCTGTAGGATTTTTAGAATGGTCATAGAGCATTCAGAGCTGGTGGAAGAAATAACTAGTCCTCCTGAAAATCAGTGCTGCTGAAGCCTAGCGACAATGATATAAAAGCTTTTATTTAAAAAAAGATCAAAGGACTGATGGAGAAGATGCTGTTATTGGCTAATCCTCCATAAGTACTACTTGTTCAAAACGTGAGTTGAGCAATATTCAGCCGAAGACCTGTTATGTTTAGGAGCTAATAAGTGTTGCCATTGGTCATCTGAATGAATGCAAACTGTACTGAGGGGGTTCAGAGTCACTTCTTTGTATGGGTTACAGTAACAATACTGCTCAAGTCTCATGAAACTCTTTGCTGGGATACCTGGAAACTTCCCTTGCCCCTGTATGATGGGAATCTGGCTATTAGATCTTTATACCGTAGACATTTTCAGTAGCAAAATGTATCCTAATTTTGTTCTAAAATAAGGATCCCATAACAGAATTAGAGGTGTCTTGATGACATTTGGAATATCTACGGAAATTCTTCCATAAAGTTCACTTGCAGTTATCATATTATTTCATGTTACCTCTCTAATTGGCTGTTCTTGTTAGGCAGGAAGGCTGATTATAAGAATGATGCAGGTTTTCCAGGCAAATTCACTCTATATTTTTCTATGTCTGTTTTAATGCAGCTGTGCTCTCCTACCTAATGTAGCATGAGGGTAGCTGCCGGCTGCTAACTCCATGGATTCTGAAGGTTGTCGCAGCTGGAAGCAGGCCTTATGATTTACCCAATTCAAAGAGTAACTATTATTTACTAAAGGCGTAGCTTCCTCTAGCCACTGTGGGGTTTTTTAAAGAAAATGCACCTAAATTTGAGTGGTGTTTATTGTGGCAAATACTGTTTTAATCTTTACCTAAAGGAAAAAATCCTGACTTTACTCTTTGAACATAAAAAGAGAAAGAAGATCTGGAAATTTCCAACCTCCTCTTCCTTTGAATCCCAGTTCCCTGTAACTGATTCTGTTCATTTTCACTGGTTTGATGTGAAATATATCCATCATGACAATAGCAATGAATGCAGATAACAGAAGACCCTGTGCAGGTTTTATTTAAAAATCTTATATACTTACAGACATTTCAGACACCTACAGATTTTCAACCTGATAGAAAATTACCATTAAAGTTTAATACTTTGGTAAAAGTAAATCCTAGGGATTTGCTGGAGACTCCAGGAGTTTAAGCTATGAAGAATTAGAATAAAATAGCTATGTGTCTTACAACCTGTAAGAAAACTAATTGACAAAATAAGACCTACAGTCTGAGAAGATGTCTTTACTAAGTCACTTTTGCCTTTTCTCATCTTATCTAACCCTTTTTCAAAGGAGAATCTGTTCTCCTTAAGGGTAATGTGCAGGATGTACTTCAGTTAATTCTCTTCTTTCCCATTCAGTTTGTTTCAGTTTGAAGTACTATTTCCCTTCTCTACAAGGTTCTGTCATACATCTTTGCCTTCAGTCAGGAAAATCTACTTAGGGCTCCACAGTCGTGAGGACAGTATCTTTTCATTGGCCAGAGGATTTACGGCACAGTGTAATGGTTCTCTCCATCTGAAGATGGTAATGTATTCTCAGCAACATTCACTGCATCTGCTGCACAAACAAGCGTGAAGTCATGTTTTATAATCTAGCAGTGCAGGCTCTTTTTTGGCCAGTAGTCTGGCCTTCTCTTTATCACGCAAGGAGAACATGCCAGAAGGGACATAATGCTGTTGTGCTATAGGATAACGTGAAGTTCAAAGATTGCAGTTTTGCATGTTTAGAGATTGACTAAAGATAACGTAACGCAAAATAGAACAACAGTATATTCTGAATATTCAAAGTACTCTGTAATAAAGATTGTGCAAGGAGAGATTAAATGACTATGAATTACAGACTATTTGATGATTTTATTCTTTCTTGAATGGCTGCATTAAGCCAGGAGGAGCAGATGGAAACTTTTTGCTAGGACACTGTTATTTGACAGCTTCCTTCTGCATCATGTAAAGACTCTATGGGCAGATTTTCTAATTGTCTGTTAGGTGGAAAGGGAGATGTAGCTCTGTCTTCTCCCTGCTTTTCCTTCTGCCACTGTCTTACAGTAGCAGTGTTATGAATGTAATATTTTCTAGTTTCTTCATCTTTATCTAAGCACTGTTTCCCAGCTATCTTTGAAGAATTACCAGAAGCCTATTACTTTTAGCTGAGACTTACAAGTGAGCATTTTCCAGGAAAAGTTCAGTCTTAATGCTCTACTCAGTTGACTCCCTGCCTCCCATTCTTTCACTTTGGTCCCTGGCAGCTCACACATTCTTGGTGGAGATCTGCAGGTTTTCCCTGAATTTTTCTTTGTATCCTTGATTCCATGTGTTGGATCACAAGCGATTAACTTGACTAACTGTGACAGGTATATGGAGGCTCTTAATCAAAGTGGCACTGAACTGAAACTGAGGAAATGGTTTTCCTGTGCCTGCCGTTCTGAATTACTGGTTGCATGATGCAGCAGGATGAATTGTACCAAGTGACACAATCATGGCCATACAGATACACAGATGCCCCATCCAGGTCTCAGTTTGCCTCTGGTGTTACCAGCCTTGAAGCAAATTGTATCAGCATGCTGGTAAAACCCATCTAACTAAAACTATCATAAGTAGCAATTTTGTATTTAAAGAAAAGAGTTTAAACGCTGCAAATTGCTATCTGTGGGTAATAATTCAATCTAAACCAAATAACCCCGAGGTTGCAAATAATAATTTTGCTAAAAAATAATAGCTTGCATAATTTAATATCTAACTTTTTTGGATTATAAAAGTAAGAAAAGGTCTAAATTCTCTTTGTCCTGATGCAGTATTTCTCAAAGAGAGCACGTTTCACATTTCTTCCTCAGGAAGACGGAAGATTTATATGCTGAATGTTGACCTGGATATACATATTTTTTAATCTGGAATTTATATACCTCTGGAAATATGGGTATATAGTATAAAGCCTGACAGACCCTTTAACTGTGGTGTCACTAATACGTTGATATAATTTGTTACCTGAGCTAAGGTGTTTTGCCTCAAGATGTGGAATACATTTATGTATGGAAAGGTCAGTTTTAATTAATAAGCTGTTTTCATCATTCAGGGCCAATATCAATTGCTTGTAACATTTGTGCGAAATAGTTTTCAATACAAAAATAAAACAAATTGAGCTTTATGTCACATTCATCATCTCCTGTAACCCATTTAAATGTCAAAAAAATCAGAACAGACCAAAAGTCTATTTCTAGAATCCTTAGTAGCCCTATTTATCAGAGTGAAATAAGATATTACCATCCCATTGTTCCTTCACATGCCTTCTGCACTTGAAGACATGCACATTTCTTCTAGTTTTCTGTAACACAGAGGATAATTTTTCTATTGCTAAATGTTTGTTGTCCAAACAGTAAATAGTGAAGACAATTCGAAGCCAATGTCAGAAGAATGAACAGCTAGTTATATTGTGTATTTTTTCACTCTTCTGTAATACTCATGTATAACACAACACACAGTTATGAACTTACTTTCTTGTATATTTCTCAAATGAAGAAAAAAATAGTGTTCTTTAATCCCCATTTGGAAACAAACTTTTTGCCTACCGTGGTTTGTGAGACAGTATAATTTTACTGGAAGGACAAAGCTTTCAGTATATACACTACTGATATGTTTTGACAAAAATAATGCCATTGGGTAGAAAATTTTTCTCATATAGTTCATTATGAAATAAACCCTACTTTTTTTTTTTTTTTTTCTTTTCATTGTGTAAGTTCTTCTCTGAGTTTCATTTCCTAAGCAAGCAAGGCTCAGGTAATCACAGGCCTCCATGAGTGAATGTCTCTCCCTTCTAAAAATTTTCAGATTTCAAATGTGAGTGGGCCTCAACACTCTCAAAGGTTCTAAATTCATTTAAGATGCATGAAAGTAGGCAGTGGGATAGAACAAAAAGATCCCATTAATGCCCATAGTGAGGAAGATGCTGCTGAGGATTATGATGAAGTAAGGTGCTGCTGAGGAGTTAGTTCTAGGGAATCCATGCAGAATATATATATTATATATATTAGAGAGCTCCAGTCCAAAGAAGGGGATCCAGCTGAGTATCAGACTATTGCATGTGAGCGTGTTCAGCCACAGGACATGCATGTGCAGAAAGAAAAGCTGAATGGTTTCTTCCTTAGAGAAGCTTTAATATGTGATACTATTCTTATATCCAAATTCTTAAACTTTGAGAAGAAAGAGTTCATTTACTGTGCATGTGTTAAATAGTGCAGATGTCAGGTTACCTTGAAAAGCTTGGGGGAATATCTTTCTACTGGTTTTTATCGTTTTCTGGTTTATGCTTATAGTCTTACTTTTTGCTTTTACTGCAACAGGTAGTGCCATAGGAAGTGATGATATCATAGCAGGGAACGTGAGCAAGTACACTGTTCTCCCAGCTGGTTATTGTGGACAGCCTAAAAAAGGACATCTGATATTTGATGCCTGTTTTGAAAGTGGTAAGCATTTTCAGCATTGTTTGATGTAACAGAGTTGTCAATATATTGACACTTTTAACTATATTACTCATCTTTATAAACAATGTCTTAATTCTAAAGAAGACTTGCATTAAATGCTACTTAACTCACTGATTCACTTCAGTTGAGTATGGCATAAAAGCAGACTCTTCAAATGTAAAAAGGGTTGGGAAATTTGTCATTATCTACAATGTACATTTCATCAGGTCCATCTCTTACCTCAAGCAGATACATAAATGGATTTTATTCTGTTGTTGAATACAGTATTTGTAGACCACTAATCAAAGATGTAGCATTTAAAATACGTTATTTTAAAATTTAATCGGGGGAAGTTAACCTTGTAGAGTGCCAAGCCCATCCTTGCAGTTAGAAGATTTTATGAACATGTATGTGCTGTCTTTAACTATATTTCTTTGTGCTTCTCGTGGCCTAATTCTGTACTGCTGAGATTAATGGAAGTTATGCCTCTGATGTCAGTACAAGGAGAATGAAACTTTAGAAAGCTACTACAAGTTGGAAGAGAAATTATTTTTACAAGAGTTAAAGTTAGCATATGAATTTAAATAATATTTTTAATCATGTATGCTTTTATTTTGTGGAGTGTGTAAGTAAATATATATATGAATATGTAGCATTGTTTAAAATTTTGTGGTACATATGTGTGTGTTTCCAGATTTTTAGCTTAAATCTATTATTACTGGCTTACAGACCTACAGAGAACAGTTGAATACCATATGTACAAAAGGCATTTGGCAGGATAAACTATAGTTTTCAACATGGTTTATGTGAGAGGTGCTGGTAATGCCAAAACTGCTACAGTGTCTTGTAAAATGAGCTTTTTATGAAGACTTATGTCCCTCAGGGTAGAATACTAGCTGCCAGTTCCTGGATAAATATTACACTGAGTTATTTAAATCCTTTGATTACATTATATAAAAGGTGTAAATGATGCAATGAATAATAAAGAGTATCTTATTTTTAAGATGTCTCTGAAGGTTCAGACAATAGTTATGTATTTAAAAAAAAAACTTTGGATGCTATTTCATACCAGTTAAGCTTCTATGAATTTTTGTATCAGAAAATGACTTATGAAATTAATCAGTTGGCCAAGCTGAGTAATTTACTTTATTGTGTTAAGCTGCTCTGCAATGAAAAGGATCAATAGCAGCCATCAAATTATTTGTGAAGTAATGTGAATCATTGCATGATGGTTTAATTCCAGTTTTTGAACAATAGAATTAATTATATTTTTAAATTAAAACATTTATTCAGTTCAAAGGTAATGTTCATACTTTATATACTTTGACAATAATAGCATGTGATAGAGGCAGATGCTATTTGAAATAGCGTGTTTATTTACATTGTAGCACGCTGAGGCTGTGATGTTGCTTTGCATATTCAGACACTTACAAAGTATAAATATGAATAAAATTAATACCTTCATTTATGTTCTCATGATGACGATGTATTAGCTGGAATGATAATAACTTTGTATACGCTTCATATGTAAATTCACTTTATCTTTTGTTATATGTCAGACAAGTAATTGCTTAGAGTACCTTAACTGGTCAAAGCAAATTAACTGATTATGGACATTAAATTGTTATTAATTCTAAAATCTATGCCCTCTTATTATCCAAACAGCACTATAAAACACTTATACAGTAGTGTATTGATGCTCTTTGAGTACCACCTTAAAATGGTAATACCCTTTTGAAACTGCCTTTTTCAAAGAACAGATTATAAAACTGATCCCACCTGGAGTCCTGCATCTCGACAAGAAGTACATGGACCTGCTACAGGAGTCCAGAGGACAGCCACGGAAATGGTCAGAGGGCTGGAGTACCTCTCCTGTGAAGAAAGGCTGAAACAGTTGGGGTTATTCAGCCTGGAGAAGAGGAGGCTCCCAGAAGACCTTACTGTGGCCTTTCAGTATATAAAGGGGGCTTAAAAGAGAGATGAAGAAAGACTTTTTCCTGTAGGGACAGGATAAGGAGCAATGGTTTTAAACTGAAAGAAGGTAGATTTAGATTGGATATAAGGAAGACAATTTTTACGACGAGGCTGGTGACACACTGACACAGGTTGCCAAGAAGTTGTGGATGCCCCATCACTGGAAATATTCAAGGTCAAGTTGGATGGGGCTTTGAGCAACCTGATCTAGTAGGAAGATGTCCCTGCCCATGGCCGGGAGGATGGTCTAAATGATCTTTAAAGGCCTCTTCCTACTCAAACTATTCTATGATGCTGTGATTCTATGAAAACAGGTCACATTAATTTTATAAAAATTCCAAGTTAGTGTCATCTTCTGTACCTACATATACCTGAAAGAAATAGGCTATTGAGATAAAACATACAGATTTTTTCTAAGACTTGTGCTTTGTCTGTTATGATGATGTTACTAAACAAATATATATGTCATTGAAATCTAAGATCCCTCATACTTAAGAGGTATTGAAGTGTCTTTGCAGGTAAAGTTTTGTAAGGGTTTATACAATTTTTAAAAACAAACACGATGCAATTAAAGAACTCAATAGTTATACTATAATGACCCTGTTTCTAATGTAATGTTTGTAGAACTTTTGATACTGGTTTATATAACGTTCTCACTGGAGGTGATCCTGGTCTTAATGAAGCTATGTTAGGATGGAGCAAAACTGGTTGGACAGTGGTACCCATGGAGTATTTGTTGATGATTTGCTTTCCAAATGTGATTTGATAAGTAGCTTTCCTCTCTTTGGCTGCATTCTGTATTTTCTTGAAAGATCTAGTTGATAGAACTGCAAGTTCCCTTCTAGACCTGTTTCAATCACTATGATTTTATATTGCAGAAATGGAAGTAAATACCTTTCAGAATAGAGAAAGAGTATTAAACTCATAGAAAGCAGGGAAAAGATTAACACATACAGAAGAAATTCTATTTAATATACTTTCATTTTAGTAATGGCTATCATTACTGTATTAAATAGTATTGACAAGTATGAATTTGTTTGAGACAGTGTTGTGTTTTCATGTAGTCTGAAAACCAGTGTTCAGTTTGCTGTCTTGAAGTGCCTTGCTTTAAAAGTCTTAAAAAATAGAATCGAAATGGGCATTGCCATTTCTTTTTAGTCCACTCTGTTGTTGAGAGACAAAATATGCTATTTTTGACATTTCTGACAGATATTTGTCTTTTCAGAGAGGAAAGTTTCAATAAGAAAGCAGAAATTGCTGCACATTGCTCGGTATAGGAAACATTTTCGTGCAGAAATGTTCTTACCAAAGATGCATTATTCTTGTCCAGTCCTATAGGCACAGAAAGCAGATAATTCCTTTCTTCTCTGACTTGATGGAAAGCTGCTATAATATCTTTCCTTGGCCTTTTCCTCCTCAGGTTAAATAACTGCTATTTTATTCAGTAGCTCCTTAGTGGTCACATTTTGCAAATTTTCTATCATTCTTTCTTTATTTCTCCTGGTCTTTCTCCAGCTGTTCCATGTCTTTCTTGACAGGCAACGGTCCAAGGTGTACATGGTACTCCGAGAAGCTGGTGCCAGTACTATGTAGAGTTTATTACATGACATGCCTTGCCATCTGTTTACTTCTGCTATGTGACAGTCCAGTCTTTTTCACAATAGCATGGCGCTCTCAACTTCCGTAGAAGTTATGATCCCTTATACTGGCCAGATCCTTTTCAGAAGAAGAGCTACCCAACCACCTGGTACATGGCACTTAACTTACCCTTCATGAATCTAATACTTGTGAAAGAATCATGGCTGTAAAATAAATACAATTACTGAAAATGAAGAAGGATGGTTGAACCCTTTATCTTATAAATAAGAGTGAAGGAGGGAAGGAAGTATCAACTTGCAGGTATGTCAGGAATTTGAATTTGTGCATCCTATAGTTCAAGCTAGTGTTCTAACTGGAATCTTCCTCATTATCTTTATTAGTATTTAAGAATATATATGGCCAAAAGAAACTTTTAGCATTAATATATCATTAGCACAAAAGAAACTGATGAAAATTCAGATTTTTTGCATACCACAACATAATTTTTAGATACTGTCAGTTTTCCCAAGAAATAGGAGCTAGTTTGAGGGAAAAATCGAAGCACAGTTATCTAAGCATAGAACCAATTTAAAGGAAATAAATGTCACGTTCGAAATGTATGCACTTGGTCAGTTGTAATTCCTTTTCCTATTGCTTCTAATGCATAAAGTTATTAACGGTTTCAGTTCAGCGGCACTGCAGTACTGTACAAGTGTTCACCTTTCATCCTGTCTGTTCTGGCATAACTGGGAATTTTACAAAGTACAGTGCTTCGAGAAAAAGGGTGTATTTGCTCTTGCTATACAAAGGAGTCCTTCCTGACAGGATCAGGCCCAGATTTTGGTGTAAAAATGTTCTTCAGGGAATCTGGCGTCTTGTACTCAAGGTGAATTGGTATTTCAGACATTGTCTTTTGTGTGGATCTAAATGACTTTCAAGTTTAGTTTAGCCAACTGCCACTATTTACTGTCTTGTGTTGGCTTAGTGCAGGTTATTTCTGATGGCATCAGTTTTCTCAGCAGCCTCTGCTGTGTTGTGGCTAAGATTTGGTTTTCTTTGCTTAGTCATTTTTTCCTGTACCAGATGTTTTTGGAGATGGTATCATCCAGTGCTGGAAAACACTTTTTCTGGGAACTGACATAATTGCAGTATCTTTACTAATGCATGAGGTAACGATTACTTAATTTATTAACTTTATATGGTATGCACAAAGACTTTCACATGTATTTTGCAAAGTGGACAAAGAAAACATAAACCAAATGTCTCAATCTTTAAAAAGAGACCAATATTTTTATGGCACTGATGCCACTTCAACCCTTGTGCAGAGTCCCAGTCCGATCTTCTGGCTCTGCAAAAGGGGGATGAATTTTGGCAATGACCCCCAAACATGGGATCTTCAAGGATCTGACCATTGCTGATACAGGCTGCAAAAATGTCATTTATGTCAGGATTCAGAGAAAAGAAATACAGCTGAAAGGGACTTCACTTTTCTTCCAAGCCAAAAAAGCTTGGCTGAATAGGCCAGACACAATGAGTTGTATTAGAAATGCAATTGCAGGTATCCTGTAGGTCTGAAATGGACCATGAAATGGACCATTTCTTTGGTTTGGTATAAAGATTGAAATCTCCAGATTTTAATTTATGCTGTCCTGTGAGAGCATTGGTGGTTGACTAGATACTCTGAGTGTTGAGGCAGTTCAAGTTCAGGTTCCCTGCACACTCATATAAATCAGGAGAAACTGCAACATAGTGGATTCTTGTGGCAGTCTAGAGGATGCCTTCAAACAACATGGATGACTTGCTCTTAAAATACCTCATATTGGACTGTCTAGAGTCCATCAACACCTATTGCAGGGTACGCCTCACACTGTCATGTATTCAGGCTGTATTTCTACAACCACTACAGAAGTATTCCTTCAAAAAGTCTGTGATGCCTTCCACTCAGCAGCCATCTTCATAGCAGTGCTCGTAGTGCTTGGACAGGAGACCAAAGTTCCTCTGAGCTCAGAATACAAGTGTGCCCGCAGAGGCATCCGCACCTTTTTTCTCATTGTGCAAAGAGCATTTGCTGGGTGTAGCCGTAAGTTGCCTTCACGGCTCTGTCACAGAGTGCTTTTAAGGTGGGATCAAAATGTCTGTAGCTTTTGCCTCCCCAGGTTCCTGAACTGGCATATTAAAAAGTTGTGTTGACACTGCCAGCTGTGGCCTCACTGAAGAGAACTGCAAGGGAAATTCAGATATCATTCCTTTTGTTTGGTATCACCTGGCTTGCCAGTCACCATGGATGTATTGGCTGGTCTCTTTGGCCTGTACGTACTTCTGAAGTAACCGCAGCACCTTCTCTCTTGCTTGGTAGGATGTCGTAGGGAACATGAAAGGAAGCTGGAGATCAGTGGTAGACTGTGACTTGTTGTGTGGTTAAAAAACCCAAGCTCGATAGTTTCTGCTGCTTGTGGCTCGAATTGCTTGTTTTATAATGACTTGTGAGGATTGAAGGAACAGTGTTGGCTCACAGAGGTTTGTAAATCTCAGCATTCATACTGTTAAATACAGGGGCTTTTTATAAGGTTTTGAAAATACATATTTTGGCTTGTTAGTCAAATATAATGCTGTTTAAATGTTAAAAATACTGTGTTTCTTGAAATTAGAAATGAAGCTGCTGTCTGCTTTTATTCTCATTTCAACCAAAAAGTGGAACTCTGCCAAGAGTCATTAAGTCTTCTATCCTTTGGATGAATTCTTATTTTTTAATGAAAAAGTGTTATGATTGGGTAATTTGTGTATTGTGGTTTATATTCAAAAGGTTGTAATTAAAGTTTTGTAAAATTTTAGATTCAATTTCAATTACTGTAAACCTCCTATTATTATGTTGACTCATGTACCACCACCTTGCAGTGGATACGACTGACAAACATTAGTTTGGCTTTTCCTACAGCAGGTTTATAAAATATTTTGTATTAGAAACCTGATAAAAAATTCCGTGCTGATGGGTTGCAAATGATATTAATCAGTTGGAAAAAGCTAAGATTTACAATGTATTAAGAGATCTCATGTGACTATGAAGCACTCTTGTATCATTTTTGTTACGGTTTTAAATATCTTTCTATATTTCAAAAATAGGATAATGTACTTATAAAACACTTTGCACAACACTCAAAATTGCAGTAAGTGATTGTAATTCCGCTGATCTCATTGTAACCACTTACAGGCGTGAAATAGGCCATTGAGCTTTACCATGAAAGATATCTTTTGAACAAAAGCAAAGATAATATAGGATGAATTGCCCTTTGGGGGTGCCTATGTCCCAGTTGCTAAGACTTGACTTTAGACAGCTAAAATTAGGGGAGATTAATCTTACTTGAGATTAATAAAATACTATAAATTTTGAGTTGCAAAACATTTTCTGAAATGACCATTTTTGTTTGTAAAAAGTTTACAAGTGATATATTATTTCAGTAATGATGTCTGTTTTCAGCCTACTTTTGTGGCATCAAGGTGTGTCTGATTAATGAAACACTTTGTTTTAGTTATTTCCTTATTTGTTGACAGTAATTTATGCCATATTTCACATAAAGATATTAAGTGGTTATTGCTACCGGTAGGGATAATTTAACAAATGTTCCCCTTTTCTGAAAATGCCTGTTCCTGGTTCAGAGCAGTGTTATTCCACCAGAGCATCAATACCTTTGGACTCCCGCAAGTCAGAAGTCACTAAAAAATTAAGAACAAAAGATTGATTTAATTTTTTTTGGTTTGTTTTGTAATGATGACCCTAGGCATAGAGTAATGGGTGTAGCATGCACAAAGTGCTATCAGTTAACATATATGACATTACTCAGATGTCTCGAACTCCGGAAAAAGCATGTGAATGATTTATGGAATTGATATTAATCTCTTTCCAGTAAATGCATTACTAAAGTTACATGGGAAATTGATGTTACTGCTGTAATGCCAAATTAATTTCTTTCTTGCTAGGTCAGCATTGCAAATGGAACTAAATATTAACCTTTTAAATATCTAAACAGAATATAGTATGGAAGATATTTTTGCAAATGGGGGAGTGCTTAGTGCTGATGTGATACCAGCTAACAAATACAGCAGGAGTCAAGTATCTTAACTCGTGGGAAATAGATATTAACGACTAATGGAGCTAATGACAATACAAGAAGAGTTAGTATAAAAGCATCAGTAAAGAATTAGGATGTTAATTGTAGTTGGTGTGCTGATAATAATTTTCATAGTCAGTTTATCTTCTGGTTATCATACTGCCTTCTTCAAGACCAGCCTTTCGCTCCTGCCTCCGTTTGCATCTCCTCAGCAAGTACACAAGCACATGTGTTGATTTGCTGTTTGATTGACCTGAGAGGCAGGGAATAAGCAACTGGAAATGGAAGCAGAAATATCTTAGATTGCGTAATTCTAAGCTTAGAACGGATGTTAAACAGCCTTTGTATGAGGAACAACCAAATAGAGTAGGAATCCGTAGTCTGGAAAAGAGACAGCTGTGGAAGAATACATTAAGAGGGCTTTAAAATCATGATTCTTAGTCAAAATGTCAATGAATGTGAAACGGTGATTCTCTGCCTGTTCTCTTTGTACAAAAACTAAGGGCCATCAAATGAAACTATCAGTTAGCATGTTGAAAGCAAGCAAAGGAGAATGGTTCCTCAGATATTGTTTAATTAAACTGTGGTGCTTCTTCCTGCAGGAAGTTGTGGATGCTAGAAGTTTACATGTGTCATGCTTTCAAGCAAAAAACCCAACTGACGAGACCAGGGAAGAAAAATGAGTTGTGAGCCACTAAAAACTGACACTATCTCTAGCTCAGAAGGTTCATAAACTGTATATTGTAAATTGGGGGATAATTCTGGGGAGGTGTCTTCAAATTATTGTTTAGTTCCCATTCTCTTCTCTAGGGATCCATTTCTGGCAGTTACTGGGCTAGACCTTGATCTCACCTGATAGATATATCTGGTTAAACGGTTAATTGCTTTTAGTACATGTGATAATCTTTCATTATTTTCCAAAACCAGGTTACAGGTTATAGTTACAGGCCAAAATTAACATCATGCAAAACTATAATTTGATCAGATAATAGGAAAGCAAATCTTACAGTTATTGTTTCCATTCAAACTAATTTTCTTAGGGAGATAGTGGTCGAACACGGTGTGCTAACATTAACAACAGCTGTCCAGAAACGCACACGATGAGATCCATCCTTAAGATTATGCACTGTACAATCCTGGTACGTACATTTCCATCAGACTTTCAGGTTTGGGCTTGATTTTTTGTAAGCTTGCTTGTCTGCTTTGACAGAGGGGGAATTTTAAAAAAATTGACAACAGAGACACTTTATACAGAGATGTTTAAGTCATTTTTGAGAATAAGCAGAAGGATTTTCATATATACCAGGTTCTGAGATAAATTTTCCAGTTTCCATTTTTCTGGCTCTGTTCAAAATTTTCCATCTGGAAAAATGATAGAGGGAAATACAAGAAAGAATAGCAATGTCCCTGCCAGTGTGAAGGAACATTACATTACACGGAACAAATATCCTTATCTGAATGTACAATCACTGAAATAAATGCAGCTGTGTTTATTTCAGCATAATCAGATATATTTGAATATAAAATCATTGACATAAATGCAGCTGTGTTTATTGCAAACTGCACATGTTAATATGAACATGAATGTGACATCAGTAAATCACTCATGAATGTATAGAGGTATGTATATATAGTGCCACAATAGAGGCCTGTGACAGTTGAAAGTGCGAAGAAAAAAAATCCAGCTGAGTTTGTGCTTTACGTAAATCTTTTTAAAACAGCATTGGAAGTCACTGGGGAGGAGATGCAAAATTCTTCTCATATAAAACCCCTGGACTTGAATAACTCTGTAGTTACTCTATAGAGTAACAGGTGACCTATTCTTCTTCAGTTACTGACTAGGGAAATAATTGCTTTGAATAATTGCTTCTTAAAATAGAGACTTGTGTTAGTTTTCAGTGATTGGTAGGTTCAGGTCAATCTCTTCTGATGGGTGTAGTGCAGACCTTAACTTTACCTTAGTGTTATTATCTGATTTTGAGCCTTAGAAATTACTGCCAGCCAGCCTTCCAGAATGTTATCTTGCTCTAAAACCCAGGGAAAATAGAGTGAAGAGCAGTGCCAGTGGGAAAATGTTGGCATTGTTATTTTGTTAGGGATGCTTCTCCTTGCTCTTACCCAAGAGTAGTTCTCTGCCTTCACTGGCTGTATCCTTAACCTCTGTCTTTTTAAATGAGAGTCATTCAGAACTAGAAGAAATTGAAAAGTGTTCTTTCCTCTGCTTATGCAGATGGTGCTATATAGATTATCAGAAGGAATGGCTGTACTCAGAATAAAAGATAATGTGGCATCAGAACAGTAAATATTTTGGAGCTAAGAGATATTGGAAAGGCTTTATTTTCATCTGGGAGAAGGCTGAAATATTCTGCTAGGCTAAATAGTGGTATTTTGTTCAGTTAGTTCAATAACCTGTAATATTATTCCCGTTTTGCAGAAGACAGCAGCACAAAAGACATGGCTCTTGACTGCCTAGCACCCTTTGTAGTAAATTTCAGCTGTGTGAAATGAGTGCAAAATGGCTGAGAGGTGTTAAGAGCGCTTTGCATCAGTTTCATATGAACCAAATGATGAATGAAATTTAGGAAATTTCATATCTTGTATTATGCCTACTAGATTTGATCAAACGGTGATGTTATAAAGAATAGGGGAACAGGAGGAAAGGGCCTGAAGCAGAGAAAAGAAATCTGAAATGTTTGCATTAGGTCCTGCACTCAAAGGACCCTTGGCTGTGTTGCACAGCAGTGCAGAGCTGCTCTTTTCCTGCTACTGTGTGATGTGCAACACGTGGTCCTGCTGAATTGCTCAGTACATGGCTTAGGCAGCACTAACAGGGAGAACAATATTTATTTTACTCAGCTCCAGATAAATGAAATTTTTTTTTCTTTTTTAAAATTTATTTTCTAACTGAGTTGAATGCACTGGAACAGGCTGCCCAGAGAGGCTGTGGAGTCTTCATCCATGGAGGTATTCAAAACCTGAGTAGATGGGGCACAGAGCAACCTCCTCTTGCTGACCCTGCTCTGAGCAGGGTGAGTGGACTAGACAATCTCCAGAGATCCCTTAGAAATCACTTAGAAGAATGCCACTTTTTTATTGTATTTTTTTTTCCAAGAAATTACATTGCACTTCAGATAGATTAGGTAGATTCTGTTCTTCTTCTCTAAATTGTTTTAAAATTCCCAGATGCCCGCTGTTCCAAAGTTAACTGGCCAAATTGAGATGTTTGCCTGTTTGAACTGCCACTGTAAAGCAAGAAGAGACAAACCACTCTGAAATACATAACGGTTTGTACTTTTGAAAGAATAGTGGTTGAAAAACACACTTCACAAGAGGTGTTTCAGCATAAACTAAAAAAATTTTTATTCTCAGATTGATGCTAATTTGATTTGAGGATAAAATATTTTAGAATATTCAGCCTAGCAGGAATTTGAATACAAGTTATTAGGTGGGAAACGCACTATTTTGGATACATGCAGAGCTTTACTTTGCCTTTATTGATTCTGTTTAGTAACCTAATTGCCTTCTAAGTTCAGCCTTTAGCGTGCTCATTCTGATTTAGTGTTAGTATTTCTGAAAACAAACTGGGAACAACCCCTATATTATCACTGTGTGTTCTTTAGACAGCTACTGGAATTCCAAGATCTACAATAACATAACGTGAAGGTAAATTACCATAATATATTAAGGGTTATTATTATATTCTAGCAATTTCTGGTAAAATCACATCTCTTTCTTTCTCATCTGATGCTGTAAGATAACTTCTGTTTGTAAGAAGTATGATTTATTCTGTTTTTTAAAAAAAATGTGTTTGAATGTTTATTGTTGCTACTGTACTGCATTATAAATAATTCATTTTTAGTAGCCTTTTCTAAGATTGTAAATAAATGTCAAATTTCTCATGTGAAAAAGTTTTAAGCCTTTCTCATGAATGCGATATAAAAATACATAGAACTAATACCTATAGATTTTTATTTCCTTTCCGAATTTTGGTGGTCAGTTTAAGAAATGGTGTTCACAGTGAATTTTGAAATGATTGACTAATAATGTTTTTGACATTTGTGTTTCTTTTTTGTCTTTCTTCTTCACTGCAGTTTTTATTTACTTATATTAAGTTTCAATTGTATGATGCTTTACGGGTATCTTTTGTATTACTGTCAGGTTTTGAAATTAAATACCCGCAATGCTCTAGTGATCATATATGCACATATACCTGCACTGAGCTGACTGTCACTTCTGTAGGCACAGTCAAATTAGATTTCATAGCAATGTTAGCACAGCCCAAAATGTCTTGAGACTGGGTAAACAGCGGGATGGTTATTTTCACTCTGAGTTTTGTGCTGTTACAGATACATTGCTGTCAGAATATCAGAGCTAGCTATCTGAGCTGGCTAAGGTGGTGGATGATGATGCACTTACCCCTCTGAAATCTGTGCAGATGTACTCCTCACTAAAAAGTTAATGAGAAGGAATGGATTAATTTGCTTTCATCTGAAAAAAATAAAAGATAATAAGTTGAAACTTGACTCTTGGTTGTTACTGCATGCATTTCTGTTTCAGGTGCTTCAGGATTCATGCATTCTCACTTGTCCCACACACTTCTCATCTTGATTATCTTACTTGATTTTTGCAATGTTATCCTGCCTGTTATTTCTCTTTCCTCTCTGCATTTTTGTAAATATTATTGCTGAATTACCTTCTTTTGTATATTGAGAGAATGTTGAGCCCCACTTCTTGACCTTGTATGTTGAATGTTATATCAAATGAAACCTTGTTATCCTCCTCTCTAGGACTCTATGTTATCAGCCTTAGCATGTTTTCTTTTTCATTATTCCCATCTGTGTGCTCTTCTTTATCCTTTTGGACTTAGCAATCCATTTATTTCCTTCCCTCATATTTGCATTTGCATTTTCATCAGTAAACAATTTTGTCCCTTTTATTTCTGCCATGGTTTTCCATTTTCACATTATTTCCTCTGCAAATATCCCTACTAATCTTCCTTGAAAGGTTTTCTTAAATCCATCTTTCAAAATTATTGGTTTTAAAAATTATTTATTTATATAAAGGACTTGGGATCTGGACCTGTTCTGCTGATGTTTGGTGATTATTTGTCCTTAATCAGTCTGCATGGGGTTTTTTTGGCCAGGAAACGTTTCTTACCAAGAACTTCAACTGCAGCTGTACCCTTTAAATATCTTCTCAAGTATGGGAGATCTATGTTGACAGATGCCAAATCTTCGGTGCCTGGTGCAGGGCAGAAATCAGCGGAAAATTTCTGCTAAACTATGATTTTTGTTGGCTTTGGGTCACATCATAAGCTTGTGAAACTTTCCATGAATTAGTATCATGTGGCAATTGGGAAAATATTCAGTGGGCCAGAGATTAGTAAGAGTGAAAGCTAGAAGAAAGGTAACTGATTAGCTGACTTGAAAATGAGAACATTCTGAGTGATTACAATCAAATTCAATTAAAAGCATCTGCCCAATATGTAGTGTAACAATCATTATGACATCTAGATACTTCTTAGGATGTGAATACATGACTTTGAATACCTCCAATTTTATTTTCTCTTTAGAATATTAGCTTAGTTAATAATAGCTTATGCTTATAATCTCTTACTGCAGGAGATCGCCGTGTACTTTACAAGGTGCTTTTGTTTTCATTTTATAGTTCAGAAATCTGAGGCTCACAGAAGTTAAGAGCCTCCGTGTTACACAGTAAAATCACCATATGAAGCATTTTGACATTATCTTCTTTGAAGTACACTAATTGGATTTAAGCCCACACCTTTGATTACTCTTTAAAATTGAACAAAGTATGTGTCATCCTGAATCATGGTGGGTAAGAAGGACTTTCTTTAGTAGGGATGCTATTTTAGGTCTGCCATGCTTCAACACATATTAGGAAGAACAGATATTATTTCAGATAGAATGTAACAATAACTGATATTATTTCATCAGTACGGGAAAACTTAAATACCGTTGGAAAGATTGTGTCAGGTTATCTCCACTGGCTCAGACTAAAGAAGAATGAACCAGCTGAGTAAAGGAAGAGTATGGAGAACACGCATTATCTTTTGCAACCTATTCAGTTTTGGCTGATTTAACCCAGATGAGGAGATAAGCAACATTGTGTGCTTTGAGAGTACTGTAACAAGCCTTGTTAACTGATAATAGGAACTGGAAGACATATGTTAAATTGTTGATTCGTATATGAGAAGGAAAGAATACTGAAATCGGAAAGTGGTATTACAATTTGATAATTGTGATTTAGTCTTTATTATCTGTGTGGCTTCCTAGTGACAGCAACTATAGACTGGTGTACTGCAACAAAATACAATTCTATGAATTAGAAAGTGTGGAGAAAATTAAGTATGGGCCAATTAATGCAATCTCGTATGATTTTACTGTGGATGCTGCATTTGAAAGATATTTCAAAACTTGCAGAAAGATTTCAAGACAAAATCTACCCAAATAAAATAAACTTTTTTGTTAGTAGTGTTCTCGATTAGCACCTTTCACTCCTATAAAATAATCTTGTCTTGCAGTAATAGAGCCAAAAAACCCCTAGTCAGTCATTACTCTGTTTTTATTATTGTTTGCCAGATGATAGAGAAAGGCAGAAAAATGCTTTGCAGAGGAATGTGGAGACTCATTTCCTTACGAGAGTACTAGCCAATGTAGTTGTCCTGTAGTATGATACGCACAACTGTCGCTACCTTGAACCACACCATTTAATTGAGTGTGTTCAGGGGAAGGTTGATTTGTGTGTGTTCTGTTTCTAAGTTGGATTCTAGCCCTTATCAGCAGTAAGATACAGAAAGCAAATGCAAAAATAATAAGAGAAAGGGGAAAAAAAAAGAAAGATACTAATATCTGTATATGACACTGAAATCCCTGGGTCTGCAGGGGCCAAATCCCTCTGTGAGTAAAGAATTTGTTTTTGCAGGTGAGGTTTTGTACACACTTGACAAAATCAATTCGCTGACATATATATATTTTTTTTTTTTCTAAAA